>JAMKCH010023742.1:0-19882 GCA_023653785.1 Ophioderma brevispina
GGATATATTCATTTTAAATTAATTTATCAAATTTGAAAGTTAGCGCAATAACAGAACATAATTTGATAATCATTATCTTCAGCTTTTTAAATTTTCGGTATCAACACAAAACATCCCCTCCAAATAATTCTGGTGCAAACAATAATTAACAACAATGTCTAATCCAGATTGACTCCGTGTCCACAGTCCCATCACAGAATCTTTTGATTTATTGTTCAGGGATGGGTCAGGAGGTCCATCGGGATTTTTTTGAACAACAATAGGGCCTGAATTATCGAACGCGCTGAAAACCATACCCTGCGACAATTTTATGAATGAAGGTGTCACGAAATAAGAAAGCCGGGCCGTAGGCAGGATTTTTGTTTTTTTGGGGAAGGGGTGCGGACTTAAAAAAGTGGACTTTTTTCCAAAAAGTGGATCTTTTCCTGAAGAAAGTGGACCATAGTGCAGTTAGTGTCCACGGTAAACGGGCCTCGACTTGGCCACCCAAACGAATCATTGTGACATGCATCCCACCCCCCCACCCACACCCCCCCCACCCCCCCCATTCATAAGTTTGATCGTATGTAACTGATTCCCACTTCACAGGGCAACCATCAATCACTATCAATGAATCTATGGATGAGTTGATTACCCACACACTGTGTGCATGAACAGTGGCGAGTAGGCTTTTGTACAAATGTTAGAAAGCCTTGTTAGAAATGGTCGTCGGATATTTTTAAGACCGATGTCAAACCAATACAACACCTTGATAGAAATAAGTATCTTGGTTGTCAGCTTCTCCGAAGAGTCTAGGTCTAAACCGTGGTCCAGTGGCGATCTTGAGGGGGGGGGGGGGGGGGGGGGGTATTCTGCACGCAATAACTGGGGATTTTGCCATAGGAGTAGCATATACCGTACCAAAAACACTCTTTATATTAACCATTTTCGGCTTTTTCTGAATGTCTATAATAATTAAATTCACATATGTGATTGATGATAATATATTCTACAATTAGAGCTTTACGAAGAAAATCCATTGAGCACTTCCTCGCAACGACGTGAGTTTCTCATGTCCGATGAGTTTAAGCACGAGTATGTGTGACAGGTCATAGGCCTATTGATTGCACGTGGGCACAGTGAATAGGGAAAATGCGACAGTAACTGCAAAGATGCCAACTCCTAAACTGCGTCCTTTTGGACTTTTTGAACATTTCACGCCAAAAAGTGGACTTTTTGTCAAGATTTCTCTACATGTCGGACCTTTTTTCAAAAACATCGTCAAAAGTGGACCTTTTGATCCTTGCCGCACCCCCCTCCACAACCCACAACCCCCCCACCACAGTGTACGGGCCTGAAGAAATCGACTAGTTGATACCAAGTACCAACGGCTTTGGTTTGACTGTGTTATGATCGTGTGTGTAGTAAAGCCACCGGGATGCTAAGGTCCTCATCATAATAACATTCATCTCATTATGTGTATGGTATAGATAATCAATGAAATATATGCCGTTCGTTAAATAACAGGTTTAGACTTGAGGCCGCGAGAAGAATAGTAGATTCTAATTAAGGGTGGACTCTGCAGATTTCCATGATGACGTATGATATTGGGTGTAATGCCCGGTCATGAGGAGATGGTCTTTGTCCAGGGGCTACGAATGAGACTAAATATAAAGTCTCCGGAAACGAGGGGTTTATGGAGATTTTTGATCAGAGGGTCGTACTATGTTTTTTTGAATATGTATCGTAATTGGGGCTGAACCTTAGAACCTAGCGAGAAAATGAACGTTTTGTCGGGTACTTCGGTGATCGCAGACACGGAAAAGGGCACCGCAAAGCGCTATGGGCCGCATCCCTGTTTCCCACAATGCCTTACGGTATTATTCCAGTCGTGAGAATTTTCAAACGCTGGTTTCATTAACGCCAACTTTTTTTTTCAATTTTAGAAACAGGATCACGTAATTACCGGACCTCCGTATTCCGGGGCATAACAAGACCTGACCCGGTGGGGGGTGGGGGGGCCAAGGCCCAAGAGGCTTCCCGATTGACTTTTTTGCAACAATTATAGGTATGATATTGAAGATTCTTTTGCAAAAGCTGTGCCCATATCTACTTTAATAAGACACTAAATAATTACAAAAAAATAGTGCAGTAAACCACAAATTATACAAATTATCTCTGATTTTAAAATAAGCCTTCATTGCCTTTTACTGTGAAGTATGAACATTGCCAGTTGAATGGGCATGATGGAACAAAAATGATACCCAAATAACAGTATTCGTTTACAAGGTCAAAGGTGAAATACCATATTTAAAGTTATAAATTTTCAGTGTAGTCCATTTATGAAACTCATAACGTTAGATTTATCGATTTCACTATTTCCATTTTATAGTAAAACTATCTAGCGAAATTAGCATTTAGGTATCAGAAAGTAATACAGTCTCTCCATACATAAGACAATGTAAAGATAATCCCATTAAGAATGATAGTAAGCCAGTGAAAAGTGATGGTCGTTTACATTAGGAATGAAAGAAATATACGAAGGTAGTAAAAACAGCAACAAAGTATTGCAAGCCAGCATAAGTGCACTTAACTTCGAAATGTTTGCAACCTCTGCACATAATCGAGAAACTATGACTTCATCTGAATGAACTCAAAAGGGGATCAGAAATTAAATTTAATTAATTATGCCATATTTTGAAGCGTTGATCTTAATAACAGAACAAGAAGATATCTTTTCACTATATCTTCGGTTGTGTTTTAATTTCGGTATAAACATATTCCCTTCAAATAAGTGAGCTCGACAATGTTTCTCCCGAGTGACCGCCGTGTTCCATCCAAGAACCGTGTTTTTAGGTGCGGGGATGGGTCACGGAGAGGGTATCGAGATAATGAACAACAATAGTAGTGTAGTAGATAACATAAAATCGTGCATCTGGACAAAAAGCATGAAAACTTGGCACAGAATCCTTGGGTGCTAAAAGCAAGCTTAGAAGGGGTGCCCAACAAAAAAAAAAAAAAAAAAATCGGACTCATTAATGACGTCATATGACCCGCCCCTTTGTGCCTATTGCCTAATTATGTCAAAATGGAAATTCCTCAGGAACCTATCATGTGTGGTATCAAATTAAAGCTGGAACATAAAGCTGTCTTGAAGATACAGTTAGGAGGGTTTGTATAGCATTTGTGGTAAGTATAGGTCAGTAAAGGATGGTGGCACATTGATGTAAATTTTCACCAAATTTGGTATCAATTCCACCACTCGTGTGGCTACATAAAGGACAGTTCGCTAATTATGTAAAACACAAAAGTTTTGAATTGTAACAAAATAAAAAATAATTCCCAAATAACTGATTTTGGTTTAATATCAGGTAAATACTAGGTAGTCATGAACAAAAGGCATATTCAATTTCACAAATTAGATTTTGGTTGATATACAAAAGTGACATGCTGGCTACCGTGCATTCCCAAATGCACCACAAAAACCTAGTACTACTTTTGATGTATTAAACAGAGATTGCAAATTTGACAGTTGGTAATAACTTCTTGAGTTAAAACTTTTTGTCTTGTAAGAATCTGTGTTCATATTAAGAAATGATGGCATTTCGTCGTGGAGGATGTACAAATTGAAACATTCTGCAAACTGTACGTCCGCAACGGTGATCATTGGGGAAATTTAACCCTAAAATTTTTTTTTTTTTAATTTTACTTTTTGTTTTTTTTTTCTTCAGCTTATCGCCCTGATGGGTACAGATTGTTAAAAAATGTTTTGCAAAAGGGACTGATGAGTAACTAAAAAGTATCACTTGTGTGTGTACGTCACAAGGGGGGGGGGTTATGAGTGTCATTCAAAACAAGAATGTACTTGGAATTGCAATTTTCAGGTCGACTACTTCTGTAGAGTCTACTTCAAATTACAATTGTTCCAGAATTAAAAAAACCTGAATAATTAGAAGTTCTGGGTCCCCAGATAACGGATACTTTTTCATTGAAAAGCACACAAAGTCCAGAGCAAACCATCTGTGGCGAGTGGCGAGCCACTTGCAGTTCAATAAACAAAGAGGTAATTTCCTGGCCATAGTTCAGCAGTTCTCACTTACTTGGTATTTCAGGTAGCAAGGTCTAAAGCAAGGTATACAATAGCTTCTCAGAAGTTCCTGAGTAATAGCTGAAGTCCAACCAGAGTCTCTAAGAGCTGGAGCATTTGATGGACATGCGGAGAACTTTATCATGAAAGTCGACCTTTTTTGATAACCCAGAATGTCTCCAAAAATCTCCTTTAGCTATTTTCAGGAACAATTTTATGCAATGGAATTAGAAATCCATACGTATCCTGGCAAAGAACCAGGGGGTGCGAGTGCCTTTCCCAGCACTCTGTGTATAGCACGAAAGTCTTGGTGAGAGCGAGTGCACATCAATAATCACATCAAGAACTATATGCAATCAGAAATGATATCACAGTATTAGAAGTTTTGGGCTCTTTGTCATCTTTGTTCAAGATGTCCCTATATGCACTGAAAATCTGTAACTCCGTATTCCATTCCTCAAAAGCCCAATACTCCGTATTTTTCAATTGTATTCCGAATGACATGAAGGCTGTAGCACTACAAACGGCGGTCCGGTGGGTGAAAGAATTAACCGCCTTGACCCAGGTTAACTAAGTCTTCCAATCTAGAAACAGGATCCATCACACAGAATTTTGGGCTGCAAAGCAATTCGTTCAATTTCCCTTGTCATGTGCCAGTTTTCAGAATTGAATTAAAGTTTCAAACACGGCATATCCCGGCTTCCACAGCACAGAGAGCCATTTCTATGTGGGACCCAGCAGTTTGTTCTGTACTGCTGTTGACATTCACCAGGGAACTCTCAAAATCTGCTCTTTCATTGTTTTTTTGTTTTGTCAGTTTTGGTCCTTTTTCCTTTAAGAGATTTCATCCATTAGGGCAGAGTTCCTGCCGTGTTTTCTACAGTTCTGAACATAGGAAAGAAATGACTGTGCTTCAAGTATTATCCGTTTTAATGGCGGTATTTCTATGAACTAGTTGTGGGTATTCGTAGCAGTTTCGATAAAGTGTCAGGTTCAAATGGTTATTTGGGCTCAATTGTTACAAGGTCCACCGAAATCCTACCCAATATCTGGGATTATCTGGGTATCTTGTAGAACTCCTGACACCATCCCATTTTTACCCAACTGTTGTTTCATTATTAATACTGCAATTTCCAAATAATTTTGAACACTAATATGAAGCTTTTTTTTTGACAGAACGTCAGGGATTGACTTTCTTCTGTTTTTAATTACCATCATCTTGTGTATTGTCTTTTTTGTTTATACTATTATTTCTTTTTTAACCTTTACCCTAAAACTCCATCTGTATCAATTACTTTTGATCTTGGAACTCAAAGCTATTAAACTTTAAAATGTTCTTTATTTTTTTTAATTTATTTATTAGAATGGCACGAGTTCTGGCTATGATGACATCTCCCGATATTTGTTAAGAGCTGTCATTCCTCTATCTCCCAGCCCCTGGCTCATATTTTCAATATGTTCTTGTCCTCTGGCGTTTTTCCTTCAGCCCTCAAAATTGCGAACGTGATCCTTTTTTCAAAAAAAAGTATATCCTCATATATTTTCTAATGTATCGTCCCATATCTTTGCTCCCCCCGTGCTTTTCTAAAATTCTGAAACGTCTTATTTACAACCGGCTCGATAATTTTCTTTCTCCTTCCACATTCTCCATGATAATCAATATGGTTTTCGCAAACAGCATTCCACTGACCTCGCACTTCTGGATATTTACAACATATCTCTTCCTCTCTCGCTCTTAATAAACATACCATTGCATCTTTTTAGATCTTTCCAAAGCCTTCGATACCATCGAACCATAACATTCTTCTAACTAAACTTCACTATTGTGGTATCCGTGGGATGCTCTGGACCTTCTTGCAAGTTATCTTTCAAATAATATCAATTACTTGATTTTGATTCACATTTCCCTTCCTCCGCTTTTCCCCAGTCCCTCCCTGTGGTGTACCTCAGGGTTCTATACTGGGTCCCTTGCTTTTCTCCTCTATGTCAACATATTCCATTTTCTTCCAAGCAGCTTACTCCTTTCGTTTTTATTGTTCTTGATAACATTTTTCTTGCACATTCCAATTTAAACAACTTATTCAAACATTAACTCTGAATACTCAATGTACTAATTGGTTTAAAATCCATAACTATTCTCCCTCTCATGTTTCTAAAAACTAATTACTTCACATTTATCAAGAGTAAACACTCAAAGAAACACTCGTATCTATCCCACTCCCCATCGTGCTATACCAACTGTATTCCATTCACCCAGTGACAACACTAAATTCCTTGGCGTATTAATTGATAATAAATTATCCTGGAAAGATCATATTTTTAAAATTACAAATCCAATTCTAAAAAACATAGGGATCATCAGAAAACTTCGTCACTCATTACCGTCCCATATCTTATTTTCCGTATACAACCATTATTCTCTCCATATATGCTCTTATAAGCAACATAGCAACATGGGCAATTACTGATACCTTTGATCTTAATCATTCTCCATGGAACTCCCCAAACTCTAACAAATTCGAACTCTTTTTAAACTTCAGAAAACAGCCCTCCGTATTATCAACAACTCAATCACAACTCAACAAATCCATTAAACTTAAACAAAAAAACATTTTTAAACAATTTTAAAGACCTTAAATATCTTTGACTTAAACAAATTAGCAAACGGCACTCTTTATTATCGATACAATAATAACACTCTTCGCAAATTCATTCTCTTCTTTCGAGACCGTGACATTCATAGTTTATAAACTAGACATGCGAAACACGTTATGAACCATTAAACCAACATCTAACTTGTTCAAATATCTCAATAAATTTACTGTCTAAAGTCTGAACGCATTGAATAAAGAAAATCCAAGCATCCAAGACTATAAATATTTAAATTCAACATTAAACGCCTTTTCGCTAATAATAGGATCTCAAAGTGAATCTTTAATTTTTTTATTTTTTCAGTTTTGTTTTCAAACTTTTTTTCGGCTGGGTCACCTCAAACTACTTCCTATAATTTGTTTTCGTCCTCTCATTCAATGGGACATTCTGCTCACCATGGCCCTCCTTGTCCCCTTCTTTTTGTAGGGCTTTTTGTATTGTCCCTGTCCTCGTCTTGTCTCGTCCTGTCTCCTGTCCTGTCCTATTTCTAAAAATACATTGTTAGCGCTTTTCAAGGTGGGGCAATCTAAAGCTTGTATAAGTTTCATTTGGCCTCTCTCCATATATCATGTTAAAATAAGTATATCTACCTTTAACCTTGAATTATACTTGGTCAATTTGCAATATTTTCTACTTTCACATATGTATACATATGTGTATGTGTATGATTATGTAGTATATGTATGTACATGTATGTGTATGTATTTTAGTGTATCTTAATATATATATATATTATAATTATAATATGTATTATATATGGTGTACATGATGTAATTCGTAATGTATGTATATCTTGGTTTGATTCTGTCTATATATTTTTTTTTGTTCGGCTCACTGTTGTATAATGATTTAAGCTTAAATTCCAATACTTTGTATCATAAGTTTGCATTCAGACTTTGATACTGTTATTCTTAATGATATATGTATTTTTTTGATGATAATGTACATGCATGAACTTTCCTTGACCAAGTTATATTTTCATATTTATTTATTCATTTTACAAATTGTTTTTATTGTCATTTATTCTTTGTGTTGTGGTTTGAAGGAACAAAAAATTTAAGATGGAATTCCATGCGGCAATTTTTTTTTTTTTTTTTGTTAATTTTTTTTTTTATTTTACATGATTTTGAAGACATTTTGTAGGCTATTTTCCAAGGCTCCCTTGTCGCCCACTGACCGGACTGCTAAAATTGGCAATCATCACTGTTTATTTTTTGTAGCAAACATTAACATGTCTTGACCTATTGTTATAAATCTCTGTAAGCAATACTTCATGCTTTAATACGTCGTTCTTAAACTTCCACTTTAAACACGCTTTTCACACAGATTTCCAACAAACGGCAATATATAAACATCGGGGATTTATAGTTTTAGTGTTAATATACTGCAAAATTGACTAATAATACTAAATTCAAACCAAAATCGACACTGGTGGAATATGTAGGATAAGGGGTTCAAAGTTTGTACAGGGGTAAAAATTGTAATTTTTCGAAATAATAAGGTATATTTCGACAGTACTGTGATCTATAGTTTTATTACAATAGGCACATACCCGGTTCAAGTTCCTCCTTGGTAAAATTTGTCTAATTTGCTCCAAACTTGTGTTTAAAAGTTTGTTCATTTGGGCAGCACTAGATACTAAATTGTAATATAGATTCTTAGTTTGAAGTTCAATATAGAATTATAGCGTTATAGTTGTGAGCTCACATAGCCCCAGTCACAATTGCATTCTAATTATGCAACAAATATAATATATGGTGGGCACTCAGTATATTTTGGGCTCCTATACAGTAGACCAGTAATATTTATAAGCGAGACGGGTAAATCTAAACTTTTTACCCTATTGTGACTTAACCTATTTTTGCGCCATACAATTAAGCTCTGCTTCCAGATAGGGAAACATATTACCGATTATCCTTGACGGCCTCATTGGTCCCGACCATTCAATATTTTGACCCTGTACAAAACCTTGCCTCCAACTCTTCTACTACATTGATTTTGGTAAATCTTTTTTGAATACATTGTTTCCTAAAGGTTTTTCCCAATCATCTGGGAGAAATAGATATGTTTGCAAAAGCTGTATATTCATTATGGGTTTTCCTAAATTTGACTGGCCCTATCAATAACCTGACCAATAATCGCAAGTGAAATATTAATTGTAATCTTTAAATGGCAAATTTTATAAACATGACACCTCAGTTTCACGATTACTGGTGGCCCATCCAATAAATACAAAGGGGGCGTGGTTTGGGACATTATTATTGCAATAAAAGTAGTTTTGGTGCATCTCACATCATTTTCTAACATAACCCTAGGCGTGACAAATGGATATCACAATTTTTGCTTTTTAACACTTGAACACCAAGCCTTACTACGGTTTCATCACAATTAACTGGGCCAATGGTACATCGTAAATGACCTTTAAAATGGACCCCAAACGACCTCTCTGCTTACCAAAATATTCAAATATTTAGACCATTTTTAGCACTCTACAATGGTCTCAGCTTTTAAATTTGATAACCAAACTTGAATATGAATTATAGAAAGTAATGATTTTTTTAACATTACTACGAAATAGGTAATAAAAAACAAGGGGCGTGTGGCTTATGACGTTTCCATTAATTGTGGTCGATTTTTTTTGGGCAAACCCCTTCTGAATTGGTTTTATATACCCCAGGAAGGTTTTGTGCCACGTTTCATGCTTTTTTGTCCATAGTGCACATCTGTTGGTGAAAATTATGACTTAATATCTACTTCACTATTAGTGCCTGAATTATCGAACTCCCCCTCCCCCCGCTTATTTAAAGAGACACTGTCACAATTTGGAAAAATAGTGCGCTCCCTCAAGATTTTTTGTTCAAATCGATATTTTTGCATGGTTGTAAAGCTTTTTTATATCAAAGCCCTCACAACGAAATATTAAGACAAATCCGCTTCCTTTATGGGTAACCAGAACGATTTTGTAAATTTCGCGTCCGCCGTCTACGCGTACATTCAGCAGACGCGAAAATTGGGGTTTAAAAACCACAAGAACACCCCACGCCATATGCATGTTTCCAAACGCTATGCACACTGTTTGACCTGTCCTATAGACCTTTTGTGGTTTTAATATCAGGAGTACGAGTAAACAAAATATTCCATGTACTATAATATTTTGTTTGATTAAAGTTTTATGGAAAAAAAAAAAAAAAAACCCCCCCTTTTTTTTTTAAAAGTTGGCCTACAAATTACCTACCTGGATGTCCTTTATATATCCTCATATCATGCCCTATTCTGTTGTGGGGTAATTTTATTTTTTATGTGTATATTCCCTGTTCCTTTCCAAATGGCCCTAGACTATCCATTTTGATAGCAAATTGAAGAATTTTCATATTTTGGGGTGAAATTTTGCCAGTTGGCCGCTTTAAATCATACCCTAACAATTATGCATGAAGTACGCGAATAAAATAGACTATCTGTAGTTTTGCTACCAACGGCTTTTGCTTATTATATATGAATTGTTTGTTTTTTGATCGTGTTGGTTATCGTGGATATTATCGGCTACCTCAGAGATTCCCGAGGATGGAAACCCTGCATATGTTTTCCCTGCATGTACTATGTTTATCCACAGACAAATTACTTGTATAAAATCCTAAGCTAAAAATCGATTCATCCGGCACATCACAAACCTCACCCCTCTAGAACTCACACCTCGCCATTATTTCCATTCGCTGAAAACACTTAAATTAGAGACCCCTCAACCGACTTCACAAACAGCGCTCTTCATGTTTTGACTATCACAACAATCCCCTACTCCGAACTTCAACAATTAACTTTATCAAAATAGACAAATCCACTGCTATCACTAGAACAAGCAGACACACTTCCCGATCTTTCCCCTCCCTAAATCTTCGTCTGAAAACCAACTACTTCCAGAATCTATCACAACAGCGTGTGCAAACAAAAATACGTTTAAATCTCAACTAAAAAAAAACATTTTATCAACCCGTACATTTCACAATGATTACTCCCTCATCTCTTTTCCCCTCTTCACTTTTTTTTCTCTACCTCATGTCATCTCTATAATATCCCCCCCTTCATTAGCCTACAGTGTAACATACCACAGCAAGGCACGTTGTCCAGTCTTGCCCGTCCCCCCTTTTCCGTATCCTGTATTCCTGTTATTTTTTTCTTTTTTGTGGTTAATCTTCTTCTTATCGAGTCCAAACAATGTGGTTATTGATTTTTTTCTTAAAACACACACACACAATACACCACGCACCCCAACAATCACACACTACACCACACACACACCCACACACCATATACACACACAATTATCTTAATATTTTATATTCAAACCTGTTGGGTTATTTTGTACTATCTCGTGTAATTTATCTTTACTTGTAAAATTTTTCATAAGGGGCCAGCAATAACTATAAGCCCCATCGGGTTGTCCATTACTGGTCCCCTAGCTTCTATATGTGCTATTTTTATTTCTCTTTAAACATTTTTTACACTTTCTTTTTGGTACAATTATATACTGTATTGTGTTCATACTTAAATGTCAATATATGATATTTTTATGCTAAATAAAATGATGCTGTTTCTAAAAAAAACAAAAATAATGTTGAAATCTTTGACTACGTGAACTAAGTAGTTTAAAATTTTCAATGTTTGAATCTTTGTCCTTGTCGTATAGAAATCACAACTTTTGTTTAAAAAAAAATTTCCGGATCCGGAACTTTTTGTTATACAACAGTATCCTATGGCAACGTCCTATACACCATAAATATTTACCAATCATAACAAAAAATGAAAAAATCTCAAACTTTGAAAACTATACCAAATGGTACCACTCTAAGTAACCTTGTACAAAGGTTTGTGTGGTACCGTACCGTATGCATTTTGCAGGTCCCAGCCATGTTTTTTTGCCACACTAGTTTAACCATTTTTGTTTAATTTGGGACGCATTTTCAGTTAGAACAGTTTTAGAACATTTGCCACATCCTGATATTTCCTCCATGAAACCCTTCCTGAATGGAATGGGTTAATATATATAGTTTGTTTTCTGTCAGGTAAATTGATGGTTCTTTTGAGCGAGAATACCATTAAGAGGTTCAATACCAACCTAGCATTTTTCAGTGTAATGGGACTGAAGCAGGAGGATCACCAGTTGTGCTTTCTCCTTGCTTAAGGTTTTTTTTTCTCCCCCGTTTCTCCAGCTCACATGTATTGCTGCTGTTATGTAGGGATTGGTACCTGGAGCACTGGCATTCCTTCTTTCTGAATATCGCTGTTTAACTCTGACAGACTAGGTGGTTTAGTGTTGAATACCTTGGTCGGCTTTGGTGTCTCTTACCTTCTTCCCATGCTCTTTCAGAGAGTGGTATTTTTGTAGCTATTCCTTTCGGTCACTGTTGATATTTTTTTGAATTCTCTGCATTTGTTTTGCCCTGAAGGAAAGGAGGATCTGTTTGTTTGTCTCATTCAGTAGACCTTTTGCGTATTTGTGTGGATTTTGTTAAAATGGTGCCTGTCAGCCTCCAGTTTCCTTACTATGTGTGGTAAGCGTATGAGCTTAAGGAAATACTTTTTTTTTCAAATTAGCTGAGTGTTAACTTGGTTTGTTCCATTACTCCAGGGCTCGTTTTGTATTGGCGCTTTGGGTGTTTTTTCTTCAAAAAAAGCTTAATTTTTTTGTTTATTTATGTTATGGTTTGGGTTTTTTGATAAAATAAAAAACTTAAAAATCTTTTTTCCTTTTGTTCTTTTTTTCTTTTTTTGAGACTGCTGGTTTAACTCCAATCTGGTCTACGAGGCTCTTGTAGACATGAATTCTCCGAGTGATTAAATGAGCTCAAATCTGCATATCGCTATTTCAGTTTTCAGTTGGGTAATTTCCTTCATGAAGTTGCTCCCATCAATGGAATTTCCCAGATTGATTAATTCCCGTTGGCCTTTCGTCAGATTTATGTAATCATTGACATCAAGATTTCTGCAATTTTTTAGGTGGGCTTCCTCCTCTGGTCTTTCCTTTTGAGAATAAGCTCTGGCCCTGCCCGGAACCTCGAAAGCCAACTGTTGGTTTTATCCTCCCTTGTCTTCTACCTCTGGTTTGGGTTGCGCCCAATTGGTTCGAACTTTAGTTTTTACGGTCCTGCCTTCATGGAAGATCCAGGCCTAATAATGAACCTGTTCCAAAATAGTCTCGTTTGGTGGAGCTGTTTTCCTCAAATTGGACAGGTAGAACCCCTATCATTTTGCTTTAGAACTACTCCTCTGTCTATTAGTCATTTCCAAAGGTCGCCGTAGAGTCCATCCATTTGGTCCACAAATGCTGACAATTTCGCATGGTATCGAGTTTTGACTGTCTCGAGTCTCTAGCACTGTTTCCTCTGGTAGAATTCTCTATAAGAAACACTTCATTGCATGTTTTGCAGTGTCTTTGAACAAACATAATTACAGAAAGCGTTTGCAGTGAGAAATATATTATACATTGCCTGATGAATAATATGATGGTATGAGTGTAATAGCTAAACTTTAATGTTTTACAATGAAAGTTGGAAACCCATTGATCTGTCTTGTTCACACTTTATTAACCAATGGATCACACTTGTTAACACTTTATTGATTTGATGTGAATAGAAACTTATGCAAGCTGGGTGATTTTATTCAAGTATGAGTACAACTGAGGTTTGGCATGTACAAATTTAAAAATTCGTTTTTAAATTTAGACCTTGAGAAATTGCTTTTTGCAATGATATATTACTCTACAGAGCTTGTATACCTGCTACAGTTCAGTAGAAGAAGACCAATTGCAAGTTACCACCGTAACAGACCTGGAAACTGGCCAAACAAGAGGTCAAATTCATATTATAATCAAGCGTATCAACAGTCAAGCCTGGCGGTCAAGCAATAGAAATACTTTCATAAGCTACATTGGACATCAGACTTTTATGTTTTAGTCCTGGTTACAGATATGTAGAAGTGTAGGGCTTTTTAAGCTGACTCAGAGATTGTGAAATATACATATTTAGGGTTTTAATTGCAAATAGTCAACAATACCTATAGATAGTCACCTAAAATGCTCTCTTCTAGTGTTTGAGATGATTCACATTTTTGTTTTGATGTAGTAAACATTTATGAGTAGTATAACAGTCCATAAAATACTCTGTATAACAACATCTCCGCATCAATTGAGCTTAGCTATCTCACACAGTGATTGTATGTTTACAAGCATTATGAGTCAGCCATTAAGTTGAATTTTGCTAATTTTGCGAGTACACGCGGAGTGTTCAAGGACAGGGCGAGCTTTGAAAAGGTAACAGTAGCATGGCGGTAATGGACACAGTAGTCAACCCCTCAGCTGTAGCGGGTTTTTTTGGAGTCTTTGGTGTCCTGGCACTGCTGAAGTATGTGTCTTTGAGGAATGGTAATCGTGAGCCTGCATTAAAGAAGAAGGCAACAAAGGTAAAGTAGATTCCAATATAAAAACTCGGTGTTCAAAGTTTAACTAATGCTGTTAAACTATAGAATCCATCAAAAGTAATACGTTTGGTGTAGTTTACTCTATTTATCAGGTCGTACAGGTTTATTGACAGGGAAGCTCTTTTGCGCATACGGACCTTAAAGCTTAAAAGGCTTATACAAATATATGGAAGGTAATGTTCGAGCTAATCAGCGATACTGTAAGAAAGGTGCTATATAGATCTCAGGGGTATAGCGAAGCCCAAAGAAAATTTAACCAAGTTGGTCGCCCCTGAATAGAGTTGTATTATACTTTAATAACGTGTGATTCACATAAATTTAGTACTGCGTACATGTGCAGGGAAAGGCAAACCCTCAACTCATTCTTTTTGTGCAAGCGCATTAAACCTGCAAATTTTTTTCACAGCAAATAGTTGTACGTTAATAACCTCAGAACTGACTGATATGAATAGTTCAGTTTATTGACATTACCAAACAAATAGGTATAGTAAGATATATTCAAAAGGAATACAATATTAACATTAAGTACAGTTTCAACAAGTTAATACAATTCAAAAATATACAATTAAATTCAGAATTACGTATTAATAATTATGTACATTAACGTAGACATTCAAAGTAATACTCAAAACCACATAGTAATTTTCCGTTATAGCGAATTCGTGTCGCTTCGCGTTGTGTGCATCGCGTCTTCGTGGGTGTAAACGCACTCGACGACATAATAGAAATTTTAGCTCTGGATACAAATTAAATATCTTATGCGATACGATACTCGAAGGCAAAGTTAACAAAATGAACAACTGGTAATATATATTGTTTAGGACTATTTCTCTTAAGGCTGACTCAGAGATTTGTTCGGGTATTAATTAAAATAGTCAACTATACCTATAGATAGTCACCTAAATGCTCAATCCAAGGTTGATATGAATCAGATTTTTCGTTGGATGTAGTAAACATTTATGTGTAGTATAACAGCACCATAAGATATTTTGTATAACATTTCCGGATCCGGAATTTTATTGCAAAGTTGTGATTTTCACCATGAAGGAGTTTGAATTGAGCTTAGCTATCTCACACAGTGATTAGTATGTGAACATGCATTATTTATATGCAAAAAACAACGATTTGTTAAAAAATGAGGGCGGCATCCTCTGGAAATAGCTGAGTCAGCCGTTAAGTTCAATTTTGCTAATTTTGCGAGAACACGCGGCATGTTCAAGGGCAGGACGAGCTTCGAATGAGCTTAGGCAGCAGTAGCATGGCGGTACTGGACACAGTAGTCAACCCCTCAGCTGTAGCAGTGTTTTTGGAGTCTTCGGTGTCGTGGCACTGCTGATATGTGTCTTCGAGGAATGGTAATCGTGCAACCAAAGCATTCTTTGGTGAAACTGCATTAAAGAACACAGCAAAGGTATAACAGATTCCACTACAAAAACTATGGTGTTCAAAGTTAAACTAATGCTGTTAAACTACTAATGCTGTTAAACTATAGTAATACGTTTGATGCAGTTTACACTATTTATGAGGTTTTACAGGCTTCATCAAAGTGGGTGTAAGTGGGGCTGAACAAGTTTGCATTTCCGGGAATGCTACTAATCGCGAAAAAAACCCTGCCCGTGTCAAAGCTGGGTAATTGCAAAAACAGAGTGGTCGCCTAGTTTGTATTAAAACGAATACCAGAAATGCAAATTCTAAAAAATGGTGTGTAACAAATAACAAAAATATCTATCCGCTTTTAGTATTGTTTTCTAAAGTTTGACATACTTTTAGAGGAGTAAAAAGTCCCAAATAACAAAGTAATTGAGTGTGCTTATATTGACCTCAAACATGTAACTGATCAGTGATCATATACAAAATTCACGCAAAACACACTCCATTCTTTTTATTCACTCTAGTTTTCATAGCATTTGTCTGGCGAGAAACTGAATGCCCTTGCAATCATTACAATATTTAGAAATTCTCTGAATTCTGAATATTGCAACATTTGCTTCAGTTCTGCTAAACAAATGCTAAATGACAAACGAACATTTGTGATATGGCAAGTATCTATCTATCTATCTCAGTCATTTCCATCCCACTACAGGGCAAAAACATCCTCAAGCTAGTGCCACGTGGACCCTTCCAGTGCTGCTCTCATCCATTTAATGCCTATAAAACTCACACCTTCATCTTGTTTTTTGCCTACCCCTACTTCGTGAATCTGTCATTGGCCGCCATTCTGTGCAACGTATATTGCACATTAGAACATAATGCTTTTTCGTCGAAAAAAAATCGCGTTTCGGCGAATTATCCGGGTTTTGTTTGGCAAAACGTCAGGTTAATTGACCTAGAAGCCTGGCTTTTCACTGATAAGCTTTTTTTTCAATAGAAATACCAGGGTTTTTCGATTGGATTGTCACAGTTTTTGAAAAACCAGGTTTCTCGACCGAGAAACCTGAAGTGCAGAAGAGCTTAAGAGAACATGACTTACTGGATCGCTGCGGCCTTTAAAGTGGACATATGTCTGAAGCATTGGCCATATAGGTGCACTTAAACTTGGAAATGTCTGCACCTTCTGCACATAGTCAGGGAAACTATGTTGATCATCAAACATAAAATTTACTCAAAAGGGGATCGTGAAATATAAATTTATTTTAAATTATATCAATTTTGGAACGTTTATCTGCAATAACAGAACAACAGAACAATAATATAGTTACCTCACTATATCTTCATTTTTTAAAATTTCGATATGAACCCATCCCCTTCAAATAAGCAAGCTCGACAATTCAGGTATTGTTGATCAACAACAATGTATTGACCTCCGTGTCCACAGGCCCATCCCAGAATCTTTGATTTTTATTGTGCAGGGATGGGTCACGGAGATCAATCTGGATTTGAACAACAATAGGGTAGACGTTTCATATAGAAGTCCCATGGATGCAAATGAGGTATTACAATGATTCAGTCACGCGCTGTATGATGCTGTGCAGTAGAGCTTGACGGAATAAATGGCAATACCTCATTTGCATCAGTGGAACTTCTATATGAAACGTCTACCAACAATAGTACCTGAATTATCCAACCATACCCTCGACAATATGCATGAAGTGTCACGAATAAAAAATCTGATTATAGTTTGCTACCAACGGCTTTGCTATGACTGTTTGTTTTATGACCGTGAAGTATAGTGTAGTAAGCTACCGTGTACATGGTGTATGTTAAGGTCTCATCATTAATAACATTCCTCTCATTATGTCTATGGTATAGATAATCAATGTGCTTGATAAAAGGCTTGAGCGCTTGTGTATGTTAAGGTCTCATCATTAATGACATTCCTCTCTTTATGTGTTTTGGTTTTGATAATTTGTGAGCTTGGTAACAGGCTCGAGCTATAGTAGATGTCAAATTAAATGAAACTCCTTGCATATTTCCATGAGGCGATATTAATATTGGGTTCAATCCCCGATCATGAGGAAACCAGGCCTTTGTTGCCATTACAGAATATATTGTGTCCATGGTACGAAGTTACTTTACAGAATCCGCTTACTGGAAACTACATTCAATAAGAATTGTTAATTACAAAATGACTTACGCCATGGTTGGCTGGGTTGTCAAGTCCGCTTTGGCACATTTGGCACATAGTTGTGTTATGTGTACATTGATATAAGAATGCATCATTTCTCCAATGATGTGATAAGGAATGATATTTCGCAGTGTCAAAGGTAAGTTATGTGCACATAACAACGTTTAATGGAATAATTGCTGGTGCTTTCATCCTGGTAGTTCAATTGAAACACTCATGCTATCTTAGATGTGAAATAATGTATTTTAGGTCAACATTTATTTACTAGCTACATTACTATACTATACAACTTTAACCATGTATGAAACATTTACAAATTTTACCCCTGCAAAAATTGCTTCATCGATATTTGGAATGTCATATGGGCCTTAATTAACCAAGTTACTCGCGAAAGCCTGTTTATTTTAACGAACGCCATCACAGCGAATTGATTATATTGCATACACTTAGAGTATGACATATAAATAATATTTAAGATTTCTTTTGAAACAACTGTGCCCATACTTCATACTTTAATAAGAACACTAAATAATTTCTTCTACAAATAGTGGAGTAACCACACAAATTATCAAATTATCTCTGATTTTAAAATAAGCCTTCATTGCCTTTTCTTGAAGCCTTAACATTGCCATGTTGAATGGTCATGATGGAACAAAAACGATACCCTAATAACAGTATTCGTTTCCAATTGTCAAAGTGACATTACCATATTTAAAGTTATAATTTTTCAGTGTATTTCCATTTTTATTGAAAATCATAACGTTAGATTTATCGATATTCACTATTTCCATTTTATAATAATAACCTATATAGAGCACATAGGCCTTTAGAGCATTCAGAAAGTATATACTAGGTCATCTGCATACATAAGACAAATTTAAAGATATCATTAAGAATGATCGGGTCACAGTGCAAGCAAGACCATACCATCCTTAATCATTTCAGACCGAATTCCAGCTATTCCAGGTACTTCGCCTTTCTTTAATTAGTAAGCAGCTTTAATTATCTGGGATGGAGTTATCGAGAAGTCCAGTGCGTTAGTACAATTTTTATTCACGTTTTACATAAAACTATTAATACCAGCATCACTTTCAAAACTAGCATCATGATAAGAAATGTTCCGGTTCATTAACTAAGATGTGGCAAGAAATTATGACCTCTTCTGGAAAAACAAAATCTTAACAGAACTATTATTTTATAGATTTAAATCTCTTTAAATAATTTAAAAAATGATAGCTGTTAAAACTCAGGGCAGAATTCAGTACCTTTATTCTAATTTTTGCTATGTTTGCATAACTTATTCAAAGGGAAAAATAATCCCAAAATTGTGGGTGGTTATACAACCGTTATAAATTACGATACTTTTTAGTGCTTGACCTATAATTAATCATAGTTGTCGTTTATGATGGTTATACAACCATTATAAATAAGAAATAATTTAGTGCTTGACATATAATTAATTTAGTTGATTTCAATAGTTTTCCAAAAGATCTATGTCAACTATTTACTTATTTATTTCATGCTTCTTTAAAATCCTTATGAGCCAAATGATAGATTGCGGAACTCATGTATTCAGCCAAGTATTATTCTTGTAACGCATCAGTGATAAATGTAAAAACATCCAGAAACAATAATTTTATTGAAAAAGGCAGATATAAGAAACATATGCACCATACCTGTGATTTTGAGACATTGAAATCTTTGTAAACACAAAGCAAAGTGACAGTGTTTTTTATTTTCCTAAAAAAGACAATGCCAATGCAGGAATTTAATCTTGTCTTTTTTACTTTTCTAGTAATTGCTTGTTCAAAAACATATGGGTGAAAATTGACATAGTTGACCTGAACGTAAAACTATAGCCCATATTCAATAGCCAGCCATGTTGGTGGACACGATAGACGCATTCCAGTACATTCACCTGTCAATGATCCCTTTGCAATCGCTAAACATGGATCGATTGGCAGCTTCATGTATTGTAGTCCTGGAATGTATGCATCTTGTCCACCAACATGTCTGGTGGCTGACGTCATATTGAATACGGTCTATAGTGTGATTTTTATTCGTGTCATAAAGGTTTTGGACTATTCTATTCATTCTGAGAGGCATGCTTTATAGGGAATCAATACCAC
>JAMKCH010023743.1:0-28152 GCA_023653785.1 Ophioderma brevispina
GATGTAGTAGGTATATTAAATTATAGATTAACAGTTTGAAAGTCAGCTGTTAATATTGTGTTTGTTTGTGGGGCGTAAGGCGGAGGGCGGAGGTAGGGTTTGCTGCGAGTATTATACATGTATAGCCAGTGATAGTGAGCACAAACCCAAGTGTGTTTCAGGTCGTGTAAGTGCAATATAAATGTATATAATAACCGATTCAAAGTTTGTGAACATCAAAAGGAAACAATTTTTGGGTCTTAAATTTGGTAAGGGTAGTGAACTTTCTTCCGATATCAAATTAGCAATTTAAATGTATCAAAACGGGGGAAGAAATTGTCGATCATGTCACGCACCTTTAAATAATCAGAGAGAATTCCTGAAACTAATATCTCGCGGTATGAAAGTCCGCTTTGACACCATCATCTGATCATACTTCTAGCAGTGTTGCAGTTGCACTACATAGAGCCCGGTAAAAGGCTAATGAGTCCCTATTGATAATGATAATTTCAGTTTTTGGGTACATTTCACTTTTATGTAAGGTAAATAAAGTAATTTATGTAAAACATTCGGTATCAGTTTAATAACACACCATGTCCTATGAATTCAGTATACATTTTTGCTTCTACCATCACTGACCATACAAGCACCTAAACCAATTTTACTCAAAATTTGTAATCAGATATTTTGCTGATATATGTTTTAATGTTAAAGGTGCAACGAGAGATTTCAAGGCATCCGCATTTTCAGCCATATATAGTAGTTTCATATAGATTAGACATTCAATAGATCTTTTACCTTTTAATTGGCTACAGAAATGTCTTAAAAGTGAAAACAAAAGGTGATTTTTCAATATAAAACATAGGCTGAATTTCCTATTTGCTCCTATAGGAAATTAGAAATTTCACAATTTTTGTACCAAATTTCCTATTTGCTCCTATAGGAAATTAGACATTTCACAAATTTTGTACCAAAGCTTAATCCTTTCAGATAGGAATATTGTTGATTCACAACCTCGTCCACCCGCGACTCATCTAAAATGATTTTATATCCCTTGAACCACTGGCTCAAGTATACCTAATCTTGGAGTTTCCGTAACCTGACTCATCTGACACACTTATGAATTCGGGACCCTTCGCGGAATAAAGCACAGGTTCATTCCGTTAAAGTTTCCGAATTCATAAGTATGTCAAGTATAAGTATGTCAAAAAAAAAGTGTGTCAGATGGGTCAGGTTACGGAAACTCCCCTAATCTTGCGTGTAGATATATTACCCTATTTTGGATGAAAATCACAATTATTTTTGTCCGTAAGCAGGCAGAAATTACAACACAGTGACCTACGAACAACCGCTCATAGCATCAAAACGCACTGTCAGAATCAAGTGAAATTTTGGGCATAACCTTTTTTGAGGATATCTAGTAAATCATAGACAAAAATTGAATGTCCTAAGATCACGAAACACACTTTTAAGACATTGGTAGGTTGTTGATGGCCTCCAAGTGAATAGTTTGTTGAACTATCATGGAATTATTTTTTAATGTGACGTCATCCCACCGGTTCACCTCAATGCCTAAGACAGTTAAACGTTGACGCGTAGGCGGGTCATTTTTATGTGTGCAATGCATGATTTCCTTCCAGGGAACTCAATGGCGCCATGGTTTGTTCAAGCTATGTTTATATGCAATCAGAAAAGTGGACCGGGAATATTTACTTCATATTTCCTATATATCCTATTCACTAGTGTATATTTCCATAATTTTTTGGCAAGAGATGGACCCTATTAACTAGCGAGAGACAGCACATTATTAAACCCAAGTACCCGCATGGAAATCCAAAAGTATTAACTTCTTTTCAACTATTTCTATTAACCCTCCAACCGTACCAAATAACCACAAAATAGCTACTGCACTGAGTGAAAAAATGCACTTAGGTCCCCGATATAGCGATTGCGTCACAAACGAAGATATCATATGGGCATGAAACGCAACACACCGTCATAGCGTGGTATCCTCGGTCAGGGGGCCCAATATTTGTTTTAAAAACAAATGGGATATCGACTTTTTTCTAACATTTAGGCAACATCGACACGATATTATATTATTATTATTGTCACGTGACTATGTATGACTGTTTGGCTTATATTATTCCCAACAACAAACATTCATAAACATTAAAATCTTGCAGAATAGTTTACTTCAACAGTAAAAATGTCTACAACAGGGACTAACCAATTGTTATATCAATATTTGTAAATGTTGTGGCCTTGTTTTAGTGAAACACAAATTTCAAAACTTTTTTTTGTTGTTATTACAAAACATTACTTATAGAAGATAATCGTTAAAAACAAAACACATTGATAAGGGTTTATAGTAATTTTTATTCATTCAGTGTAAATATGACAAAAGTACTTCCTGTACCAAAAGTATTAATGTTATTATTATTCATGAGGAATTGTGTATCCCCTCGTTCGGGTGAAATTTGTGCTTTTGGTTATTCACATCAGACCGCTCGTTATGGCGAAATTTCATTTCCTCCTAACGTATGCCTGTTGTATTGCGTTTTTATTCCGTTGTAACAAAGGATATGAATATTAGTTTTATGCAGAATAACAATGACATAATAGTAATATAATTTACATAAGGCAAAACTCATTATAACTATGAATAATTAAATTTCCCCTATTCCACAGTTATAAGTTATTATTATTATTATACTATTATAAGCTTATATGTGGGTTAGGGGAAATTCGCTTATCCTTGTGCACTAATTAATAGTTAGTGCAAAATTTCGTTTTCCCTTAACGTATCCCTTTGTATAGCGGTTTATTCCTCAAAGATTGAATATAATTTTCCAATTAAGATAATCCACTAGAATAACAAAGGATATTAATATTACATTAACTAAATAAAATAAAACTCATTATAGCCTAATGAATAATTTCAAATTTTCCTCCCTAAGTGTCATTCTAAGTATTATTAGTATTATTATTATTAAAAAAAATATTGTTGTTGTTGTTATTAATATTTATTTTTATCATTTTATGTTCTTGTTATTAGTGTCATACCCGTTTGTTTTTTATTATCTCAAGCCTTCCGACTAAATTTCTCCCCACCCATTTTTTCTTTGTCTCTATTTTCCTCCTTTTTTATTTTTTTTATTCATTTGGCAGTACACAACATATATATACATAATCAATAATGAAAATAAAAATCGAATAAAATAAAATTGGCAACCTTCTGAGCTGTCATAGCCCAAAGGTACAGCACTCCCTACTCATAAGATCCCAAGACAACACAGCTATTCATATATAAATGATTGCACCCATCGAAAATTACACCAGTTCGAGATTAAACTAAATTATGAATAGCGCAAATAATAAATATTTATTATCATACGTTTGGTAGAATTAGGGACCTTTTAATTGTTGTAAAATAAACTCGTGTTATATTAACACTCAAGGATATTAGCTCATCCCACAATGCATCAGTTTGACAGTTTTTTTAAAAAATCACCTGAAGAAGATCATGTGATCCCCTAGAAATCCTATTCTAACAAGGGAAACTACACATTTACACTTTCTAAAGCCTATTTTGCATAACAAAGCACGTACTTTAAGGACGTCATAGCACTATCATGAAATGTATTTGGTGCTGGAAATTCTTGAAGCATTTTTTATTTCTAGGTACGACATGGTGTTTAGTCCAATACATTAAAGGAACGTACACTGCATGTGTTGATTTAAAGGGATTAGCAGCGATAAGGCAGAGAATCGAACAAATTGGGGAATGTGATTTTTTTAACTTATAATCAGGGATAGGACGTACATTCCATATAACGTTTTAATGCAGAAACAAACCAACCACATATTTGAAACATGAGGAATTTGAGGAGCGCTTTTGTCATACCGTCTCCCACAAATAGACATACGCCAGTACGGCTTCTCAAAATCTCACTAAACAGGTGATTGTGGTTTACACCAGTAGAGAATGCAAAGATCGATATGTTTGTGTTTGAGGTAACTGTATTGATCGCTGGTGCACAATATCACGCTGAAAATCTTGTGATATTCACCGAAAGGCTTTTTTTTGATCTCAAGTCGGAATTTTGATACGCACGTATAGAAATGACAGAATCAGACAAAAGTACTGCCTGTGCTTAATACAGGGATTTCAACCCAACCACTTGCAGGTTATGTTTCGCATATCCATGCCAGTCAGAAAAATATCAAAATTAATTTTGATGAGTTTTTCCCCGATGTTTTCGATTAGTCAAATCGCTGTATAAACCCTTATACCTGGGGTTCTTATAGACTCATTTTTTCTATTATGGTGATTTTTTTTTTCGTCGTTTGAAAAACCCCTTTATTGGTATTTAATTAATTAATTTATGTAATTAAGTTAAGTCTTTCATACAACAATAAAATTGGTCTTACCATTGTTGAGTGATTGGGCACTTATTTGTCTGTTCAATTAACTTAGATGGTCCGGTTTTTTAAATTATTATTTTAAAAAAAATACGCGTTTGGCACATGTATCATGAAGTGAAAAGTTGTTTCTTCATTGGACCCAACAAGATTCTTGGGTTCGAATCTTGAAAATGATTTCTTCTTTGGATTTTATTCAATTTTACGCTTGATTTTATTGGGAAGCGACAAAAAACGGGGTCCATTGAATATGGACTATTGACTCTGAACCTTTTTTGTGCATACGTCATTTACGAACTGGGGGTGGTTTTTTTTTTATTCGAAGCCTTGACGGACAATTATTGATTCGTGGACCTTGCTTTGATTTAAGGTGTTTGCGCGGGAATTAATGCCTGGGCATATAAATGAATATTGAATACTTATACTTTGGTAGAGGTCCTGTCTGTGTGGTTCAATTGGTAAGAACAAAAGGCTCACATAGCCTCTGCCTGTATGCCTTCCATTCAATTTAAGATGCTGTGTTGGAACCTTGGATATCAATTTGATTGCAAACGTCACTGCAAATAAAGGTTCGGATTTGATCCTGTTGAACAACGTTGGCTTTATTCGTTTCATACCAGCAAAGTTGGGCGGATAATAAGGCCTAATTGAGCGTGAATGCATTTTTCTTCCGACGACAACTTTTATCCCTACTAGTGCAGTCAAGTAACCTCCACAAACGTAATTACGAATGGTACCAAACTTTATTCGCTTATTTTCAAAACGAGGATGAAATACTCAGATTTCAATGATTTGCAGATTTGAAATGTCCCCATTCCTTTTGTCATGTAAAACAAATCTTAGGTCCAAAGATACCCAAACACTTTCTTTTCGTGATTTATTTCAAAAACGTATATGTTGGAAATAATTATAAAAACCGGACATCTACGTTACAGAAGTTCGGCTAAGAAACCTTTTAAAACTATATAACTGTGGTAATGTTTTTTGCTATGTACTCATACTGCAAATAATAACTATTAATAACTTAACAACAAACAAATGACAACAATCAAATTATTCTGCTCTTGTCAAATCGTTACTGTCCAACGAAAGAAGTTTTTGCAACCTCCCATTAAAGTTCGTGTTAATAAAGGTATTCTAAATAGATTATCAATATAACTTTGCGTTCCAAAGTGTATGATTATTGTCAAGGCTCGTTAATTTTTTCTTCTTGTTTGCCCATTTTTCCATGTTTTAAAAACAATGATTAGCCCTCCTATTTTAATAAGAGTAAGTATCTTAATGTGGATTGGGTGTTTGCTTTATAATCCTCAAGTTGGTATTGATTTCGTGGCAAAAATGATTTTTTTTTTAATCTATGGGTCCCTTGGCCTAAGAGGATGAAAACCCCCCTTTATCACCTAAGTGCTGATGTAAACTTAAACGCCAATTAAACAATTACATTTATTACAAAAGGTATATATAAAAAATAAAGCTACTGTAGGAACATAACATTCACGCCTAAGTGGTTGCGTGCAACTCCGTCCTTATTTCTCCCCTACAATCCAAGTGATCATATTAGCTATCAACACAACGGCTGAGTAGTCCGTTATTATCTACCGTATTTATTCTACAAGTTTTGCCTTATCTGTTCCAATGAATGCTGCAGTTAACTGAAACCATGAGAATTTTCTGCGCGTATGGTTAGTTTGGCCGGCACGTTCTGTTAGCCATTTACTTCAACGGGGGACAGTGGTGGGGGGGGGGGGAAAAAGAAAGAGCCTCATTTTTCTGATGATTTTGATACAGCGTTACGACGGATTCATGTGGAGGCAAAATCGTCAAAATACAAACTAGGATATGATTTTCACGTGAAAATTAGGGTTGTGAAAATTTTTAAAACTAAAAAATTAAAAAAAAAATGCTGGGGAAAATGTGGATTTTCTTCCTGAATTTCTCTTAATTTTCCATTTCCGAGTGATTTTCAAGAAGAAACCCCAGTATTTTGAACGGCGGTGTCCCCATTTCTCTGTGTCGTCGTCTCCTTACATTAGCCTTTATAACTTGAAAGAGGATTTTCATTTCATTTCCATGTGCTACATCAGATCCACTACGTCTTTCGCCATTTTTAAATCTCAGGTCCTTGATTTTTACAATCCCAATTCACATCTCAGTTCGACTCAGAAAATACTTGTTCTTAGCTACCAACTGTCGCTGTTCAATCTGCCGAGTCTGTTTAAAAGCCCCCTCCTTTTTAGATCCTGTTTTTTGCCTCCTAGGTGGGATGGTCCTAGGTGTCTTGTCATCGTTCATTCCTATCCTTTCACTGATAAAGTCTTATGTTATCCCAGTGCAATTTTTTATTTTTTTTATTCTTTTTGTATTTTTATCGATTCCTAGATTGTAATATATTTAATGTTTCATTTTAACCAGTGAAAAGTGTAATCAATAAAAAAAAAAAAAAAAATGTAGAATTCTAAAGTAATTCGGACGGTGTTATGTCGATCCTATGTAAGACACAATTGTTCGGATATCCATCATTCAATCTATTCATGTCTGGCTTGCGTGATTTTTTGTCCACTACCTAGCGCTGTCAGCCTGGCATTCTTAGGACCTGTCATAACTCACTACTTCAGATATCAGTTCAAATCTGCACCTGGGGCCCTTTAGGCTACAATCATTTTGAAAATTCAGCTATAGTACTAAATATACGTTGAGAAAAACGTTAGTCGAAGTACCTTTGCGAATCTGCCCCTGGAATCTGTACCTAAAACGTTTAAATGACAGTGATAGATCTATCCGATAAAGATAAAGCGAAAAAGAGAGATTAGAGGGACGTCAGCAAGAGTGAAGATTATGACCCGAAAAATTGTTTAGCCATTGCACTTTTGGAAGATTACATATCAATGAAACATATCACCGGTCCTTAGGGTTATGCAGAATACTCATCACATCGAACAGCCGCGTGTCTATTGAAAACACATTAACATCGTACGAATGTTTTGACTTTAAAATATCGGACAAAACATTGAACAGTACTGGGCGGATAAGGAATTCCATGCCTGATTTAGCCTCTCTTCTCACCAGAACACCTTTTCGATAGCAATTTTAATGTTCAATGTGCATGTCCAGTTATAATGACGCCTGATCACAAAACTTAATTTCGTCATTGTCTCAAAATATATATCGCCAGACACCGTAGCAAACTTGAAAAGGAAAACGTTGAAGTCTGCATGGTTTTCTGGGAACATTTTATTATTACAAAGACAGTTTTGCAAACCCAGGCTTCTGCTTTCGACTTGCACATGAATATTTTTGTTGTGATTATCGATGTTACTCTTTTAAGTGTATGTTTTCACGGTATATAATTAAGCCAACTTTCTATCGATGATCTGCTATCAACACCCTAAGATTTTTTAAATAGACCTTTGATCACCCTATTGAAAAAGCTTTACTGTGCTAATAAATATGCCGATGAAACATGAAAGATGTTAACAATATAATCGTCTCAAAACCTTTCTCCAACTCTAGGCCATACATGATAAAAAGCTGGGTTTCAAGACAAAAGGATGCATGATGCAATGTTGAACGCGGAACTTGAAATGGTTTATTGGTAGACAGCGATTGTCCAGGGAGGCCATTTAGTTTTGTCTCCAATATTAGTCTATCAAACTCTATATTTAGAGAGTGTCATAGCGCAAATTGATACTTTTACCCATAAGAGTGAAATAAAAGACCAAGAAACTTCAAGAAATCATGTACGACTATATTTCATTTATGGGAGGTACAATAAGAGAAACTATAGCCTACCTCAGTGTATTTATTAACATAGTATAAGGCGTAGTCGTTCATGGAAGGTCAAAATGGTATCACAATACTTGTTTGGGTGTATTTTAAAAGTCACCAAATTAGGGTAGTAAAATTAAACCAAATACGTTTGACGTAAAATTATAAACCAAATACTTGTTTAGGATACAAATCAGCCGTCCTACGTGCTTAGGGTGTTTTCCCTACCAAGTGAAAATACGCACTTAGAATGGGTTTTAAGAGCCATGCACGAGCAAGGGTCCCTCCAATAAGCTGCCTTAGTTGAATGTTTAGTTAATTTTGTTGTCGCTCAGTTCAATCAAATGATTATGCGTATGTTTATTTTATTCCACATGGAACTATGTGGAATATAAAACATTCCACAATGAAGATAATGTGTTCTATCCGGGACACGTATTGGTGTACATTGCTAACGCCTGATTTTACGACCAACTTTTGACATCTGAGGGATCAAAGGATACCGCACAATGGAAACATCGCCTGCTATTTGTAGTGACATTTGGCCTTCAATAGGGATGTCCCCGATTTAAAACAGGTAACATTTTCCCTCTCATTGAATGTTTTTACCTAGAAAAAGACACCTACTCACAAGTTGTAAAAGTTTTAACACCTGTAATTTCTCTCTTTTTGGATATGAGAGATCAACGTGATTGTAAGGTTGTAGCGTTTTTGCCATACTACAGGGTATTTTTTAAATCGATCTAGACATTCTAAGGTCAGTTTATGTTTGTGAATGTATCCATCTTTAGCCCCGACAAATTATGCACCGACTGTAACATTTGTAGAATACATGAAATCAAAGCAAGTCGAAAGAATGCTTGCAAATTGTTGCTTGAGGGTACAAAAATTTGATATCAATAAACATATTTTGATACCTGGTGTAATTTTATAGTCTTACCCAGTGATGTACCCAGAATTTTCATTTGGAGAGTGAGGGAAGTTGGGACAATTCATTTTTGTGGCCATCACGAACACCCAAAGGTGAACACGGATACTTAATGGGACCATGGGGATCAAGGATTTGAGTGGGGGCGCCCCTTACCCCCCACCCCCTCACCCACTGGGTACGGCTACCTGAACTTTAATTCCAATGTTTAATTAAGGAGGATATGCTACAACCCAAATGAATTCAAATAAAATACGTCCTTGGGTTCCACTATCGTAAAACTGTCGGTTTTAACACGCGGTATTTTTGTAACTATGATGCTTGAATCTATTTTAAAGCCGGCACTGGCACATTTTCACAAAATATGAAATTTCTTCAATTTGTTCTCAAATGATAGTATAGGCAATAGGGAGAACAGAGATATATTTTCCACAAAAAATAAAAATACCCAAAACAGATAGGGGACATTGGTATGAGGAAACTAGACATCCAGGTAATTTGTAGGCACTTTTAAGTTTTCCATAACGTTAATCAACAGAATGTGTTTATTACATGAAATTTTGACTCGACTCAATGATATTAAAAAACCACAAAGGTTATAGACCGGGCAAACAGTGTGCATAGCGTGAGAAACAGTGCATACGGAGTGTGTGTGTTCTTGTGTTAAAAGCCATTTTCGTCGACTGATGAAATTTAACGTCGCGGCGACGTTAAATTATAAAATCGTTCTGTTACCCATTTAAAAAATGGAAGCTGATGTGGTCTTAATTTTTCGGGTGAGGGCTTTTGTATATAAAAGCTTTACAACCATGCAAACATCAAACAACAAAATCGATTTGAAACAAATCTTGATGGCGCACTATTTTACAAATGTGCAAGGTCTCTTTAAAGCTGTAATGTTCTATGAGAGCCAACAAGATAGAAAGGATTCCAAGACAAAGCCAAAGAAACGAAGAAAGAAGAAAGAAGAAGAAAGAAGAAGAAGAAGAAGAAGAAGAAGAAAGAAGAACGAAAGAAAGAAGAAGAAGAAAGAAAAAAAAAAAAAAAAGAAAGAAGAAAGAAAAATGATTTCTATGAAAATTCGCTCCAATTTGGATGTTATTTTTTTACCCTCACCCTAGATATACAATCAAAAATCTATTGAGTGCTACGATTTCAGGGTAGAAGCAAAATAGTATCGTTCTTCAGACACAAAAATAGTGGCCACATCTGAGAAACTTGGTGTTTGGAAAGGAGGGCTATTAGCGAATATGGTATGACTTTTAATAATTAAATTTAGAAAACTCGTAATCAGAACTTAATCCGGCTTTGTTTCTTCCAATTTCAAAATGTGTCCAATGTTTCGATCAAAGCGTTAATCATCTGTGATTAGATTGTGCGTTATATTCATGAATGTCAGCTACCCAAAGTAAGCAAACCTAAAGAGAGTCATAAGATAAACATAGCACAACACAGCAGGGGCGGCGCGGGTAAATCGTAGGAGGCGAAAAACATTACAAGATTAAACTATATAGGGGTAAAAATCTTAATTTTAACGCAATTTATTGTTTAAAACCATGTTTTTCCTGAATTTGAAACTCTTGGGGGGGTGGGACACCCTGCCACCTCACGGCGCCAGGCCTGTAAACAGAAGATGATATCATGCAAGCCAAAAAACAAAACAAAACAAAACCAAAGGCACTCAGATGTTTAAAGAGTAGTTAATGAACAACGGAGAATCGGAGATATCATTCACTATTTCAATATTTCTCGCTCGCTACTCGGTAAAGTACACAACTTATTTTTATTTGAATAAAAAAATTTCTATTTGAAAAAGCATAATTCGCAAGTTCCCATAATACAAGGTACAAGTCATATGCCTTTGTATTTATGTTACGATAATCAATTTTCAAAACTTGCCTCTTATTGGAAAATTTGGTTGCAAATTCCATTTTAAACAGGAAGTTTGTACTACTCGCGTGGGTTTCTTTCAGTGGCTTCAATGAGTCTAAGTAATTCAACAATGCATATTGTAAACGTGTTTCATGGATTTAGCAGGTCTTCGACCGTGTCAGTCTGCCGGATTCCGTAAGCAATTTTAGTTCATTCACACGCTCTGTTTGGAGCTGATTACGTGGGCTGCGAATGTGCACAGGTTGACATGCACAGACAGTTACTAGGCCTTCCACATTATCCTAGTACACACAGTTTGAAGCAATTTGTATCGTATTTATGTATTGCAATGCACTTGATTGTATGACAATTTTATAGTTTGATGATAAGACTGATCTCATAGTAATACAAAGGTATTGTAAAAGATGAACAATTTTAGACTTAAATAGTAATGACTCTAATTTTGTAAAGCGCTTTGACCGTGTTTTGAGAAGGCGCTAGATCAAATGCAGTTTGTATTGTATTGTAGGTATTGTATTTATTGAAAAATCGATTCTGCGGCAAAATCTTGCGAACAATTGTGTATAAAATTTTGAATGAATATCTAATTGGATGGTAGGTGTTGGTGGTCATTACTTCCCAACAAATTTAAACAACTTAATTTTCATGACTTTGTGGACGATTGTTGTAAAATACGACAAACCATTAATGGACCAGCAAACCAAAAAATGTCTGTCATACTACATATGCTGGGAATTTTGTGAAGTAGAATTAGGCCCGAGGAGAGATCCAAACACGCTAAAAAAGTAAGCAGCAAATACAAAACCGACCGAAGCAACATTTTCGTTGAGGGCAGTTTATCAATTCAGCTAAGTCCCACAATTAACGCACTTTGGAGTTCGAAATATAAGCAACTTCTCCTTTCGAAACAAACCACACAACACACAGCGCGTGAGCTAGCAGACATTTTACATATCGTCGAGTACAAAAGGTAGAGTGATTAAACATACAGCCTGACAGGAACCCTGGAACTTGATTCTTAAGTGCCGCAAATGGTGCTAATAGACCCTCGTCCAACCAAAGGTTTTTCTACTACATTCACGACCACTTGGAATTTTTGGTTTTTTTTTCCGTAATGAAAGCGAAAACATCATCTTGTTGATACAGTGTATCTACATATGTCCTTTCTTCAAATCAAGTACAAACCTGCCCGTTTAACAATATGACGACAACCTGAGGACTTATTTTTGCCCAAATGTGGAAGCAAATCGCCACAAATAAGGGTTTTTCGATATTTTTTGCCATTAGCAGTAAAAAATAGGCACGCTGGTGCCAAAGTAAGCATACGGTCATTACTCTAAAAAAAACAGAAAATACAAATATGCCTGGCGTATTTGCTTACAGTAGCTCATACGTAACATAAAGTTCCCCTTTTTGGCATTTACACATTAAAGTATAGGAAGGTGGCAACCCACCCCCTCCCCCCCCCCCCACCCTGTGATTTGACGGGACACCCCGACCTCTCTGAAGGTAAATTGTTTGTAAAACGACCCAAAGGATAACTTACAAGAATGAAAAAGCGTTAGATCATATCTTTGCTGGATTTTGTGGCGGACAGGGAATATACGTAGGGGGTGGTAAACCCATCCCCCACACCTTGGTAGGACGCGGGTTAAGGAGGCACTATGATGTATAAGTTGAGGAAGGGGAAATATTAGATATGGGAAATTAGTATTTCGCAATTTTACTGACTCAAACACATTATATAAGAACACTCAGGGGATAGAAAACTAGCCATTTCCCATTAAAAGGAGTCAAAAACCGCATGGAAATTTGATATCCTAACGTTTTGGTGACAAAAATTGATAGCTTTGATGAAATGTGAATTGATGACGTCCTTCGGAAGTAATGCTAGGCATTACTGTACGCCTGTTGGTCTCAATAGAAAGGGGAGAACATAGCGATAAATTGGTACCAAAATCAAGTGTCTGCGATACTTTTGTGCTGTACTAGGCTGTTGGTACTTCTCTAATCCATCACCATGATCACTTTGGTATCACTCGTATTCTATAGCTATACACCGTATAGAGGTGGTAACCCCCCCCCCCATCGGTTAGAGAGGGTTGAAGGGGGGGGGGGTAATCATGGGTAAACCACCCCCTCCTTGATTTTCTGAATTAAGCGACAAGCATTCATCTTGTTGGTATCAGGGTGGAGGTACTGGCATTTCTTCAATTCAAGTACAAACAAATCAAGTTTTAACAATAGGACGTCATAGTGACGGCATAACTGAGAGCTTATTTTTAAGCAAATTGGTACGCCATCGGCCAAATCAAGGGTTTTCGACCCACTTTTGCCATTCAGCAAGCAAAATTGTATGTATTGGCAATGATGGGTGCAAGTAAGCATACACATGATATTACTCTAAAAAATAGCAAAAATACAAATATTGCATGATTTACTTACAGTAGCATCTACGTAACATAAAGTACATTTTCGTATCAAAAAACCTCGCCCCCCCCCCCCCGACTTACCTGAATAAAAAGTTAGATGCTTATATCATCTGAACCGTTAGCCGTAGTAAGTTAAGCCCGTACAAAATATTACGTGAAAATTCGGTCGGATTTGGTCAGAAATTCGCGATTTTGTAGTTTCTGTCCGTAAACGGACCGAAATTACAACACAGTGGCTATGGTACCGTGGGAAACAACGATTGCTCATAACACAAACCGCAAATCGAATCAACTCAAATTGTGAATAAGCTTTTTTCAAGAATATCAGCCGAAATGAAAAAAAACGGAAGGTGCTGGAAATCACGAAATGCACCTTTAAGTATAGGAAGGTGGCAAACCACCCCCATACCGTCCGACTTTGAGGGCACCCTAGTGACCTCCCTGAAGGTGGTAACCTCCATTTTTGTTCGCTATAATGACCGCAAAGGATTAACTTTACAATTACATAAAAAGCATTAGATCATTTTCGTTAGCGTTTTTGTGCGACAGGGGGAATGGACGAGGGTTAATTAAAAAAAAAATGACCCTGTGTAATATTTTGTCTACCAACCCCCCCCCTTTGCGGACACTTAAAGCGACATAATGGATAAAAAATATCAGACATAAAGAACCCAAGGACATTACTGAAAATCACTTCGAGGGGAAGGTGGCTGGAAGTTAGTGCAAAATTTCTGCGACACAGAAAACCACGGTGTTGACATCCCTGACAGGAATTTACAGTGGATCTAGCATGTTTTTGAAACAATTCAAAAGCATTCAGACTAGGATTCAGGCATGTACTTTAGGCTTGTGTAAGATATTGATCTGGCAAGTGACAAGAGGATTAGCGCGGATTAGCAATATACACTAGCAATGGGCTGTGAGCTGATGACAGCATGCTTTTCAAGTTTGGAATGCTGGCAGTAAGTCAGCATCCTTTTCCCAGAAATTGCCACGAATGCGACCTCCCCCTCTGGAACTTTTCCTGTTTTTACTGTTTTTACAGATGTAAACATCAAAATTGTTCAACTGGAAGTGATTTTCAGTAAGTGTCCTTTTCATTGTTGAATATTTTTTATGCAATTATGGCTTTAGAAAACGTTTTCAGGGCCACTGTCAAAATGTCTAATTTTTCCCCCTTTTGTACTCAACGATGTGTGACAAATGGCGGATAGATCCAGGATAACACTGACTAGAAAAAAAATAGCGTAAAATTTTAACAACGTGCTTGCAGCCGAGATGCCCCTCATAATATTACATTTTCCAGAATTCTTTCTTTTTATACAAGATGATTTTTGTTGTGTTTTTCATTCAGGCCGATTTTACAAATACAGTGCGCAGAAGGGCATAATTCGTGGAGGGGAAATTGAGTTAAATATTGTTCTAGATAATATGTGGGGTAACAACAACTATTTAGGTTTATTTTTTTTAACTTGAAGTGCCAACGTATTTCCATGCAGGGAGTCTAAACTTTGCGTTGCCACCAATGTGAGCGCAAGAGGTGCGTAAGTCCACACTTTAACACCAAGACAGCTATAACAGCGCCCTCAACAACACAATATTTTTGCCACGGTAGATTGTTTTGACGGATGCACCAAGCTTCTTATGTGAGTTCAAAACATATCCATGGCGTGAGCACAAGACCAAAGCCAAAGATATATGGAGATATCCCTCCCAAGTATGTTGCCAACGCCGTGTACGAATTGCTGGTCACTGTCATCGTGCGATTGATCAGGTAGGCTCAGAAGTCACATGTTGGAAGTTTTTCCTGCCAAAAACAGGGTCGTCGTTCTTTAACTTACAGTGATGTTTTTGATTGAATCGAGACATCCGCAGATCATCGGACTCCAACTAATGAGAAACAGGGACATTTGGCGCTACATGGTGAACAGCACTAGGCGAGGCCGTAGATAGATAGATTGTTTTGGTGATAATAATGTTAACTAAATATAACACTAGCGTTATTAAGCTAATCTCCTTGTAAATGAGTATTTTCATTGCAAGCATTGACATGCAAATTGTGTACACTTTCTATGGGCTCAATATGATTGCAAGAAGTGCGTAAGTCCACATACAATACAAATTTCTGCATGTAACACAGCACACAAACTTGCCCACAATACATCTATAACATCCTTGTGCCACAGCTTTTGGAAAGCTCATTTATACGATAAAAAAAAGAATAAAACAAAAAACATGTGTTTCCCATATTTTCTTTGAAGTTACTTACATCATCATCCAACATATTGGTAAGAAATTGCTTTTTAATTTGGGCATTGTTTGGCCACTTTACTGTAATTTACAAAACACAAACCCTGAACAACGTCTATGGCTTGTGTGTGCAAGTCCAATTGGACTGCTCCCACAAAACAGGACAAAGGTCGCCAGCGCACTGTAGAAAAAGAGATCATAAAACTTGTGTGTCTATATATAATATATATATATTATATAGAGTAGAGCGATATAGATAGAGATATATATATAGTATATATCTATCTTTATTATATATATATATACACAAATGTATATCGTGCCTATAGATTCAGAAAGATAACCCCCATGGGGCCCGATTTGAAACTTAGAAAACCTGTGTGATGTGGGTGTCAATATTTTTGATTGGTTTTATTTTCTACGACGTTAAGGCGACTAGTTGCGACCATTGGTTGCAAAACTAGGATGACCCTCCTTCACATCCTAGCGCCTTTCGCTCGGCCGACATTTCTTTGCTACCAATTGTGAAATTTATGTAGTTGCGTTTAACTGATTTAGAAGATCTTATTAGAAAGCTCTAGCCCGTAGGAGGTTGTTACAATCAACAACATTCTCTTTTGGCATTGAAAAGATCATCACTCAACGAGAAAACATCAATCCGTCGTCGTGAATCAGAATGGCTTGCAAAGCTTCCACTCTAAAACACCCAGGTTCAATGCCGACCTAGGCCTATCACCTCCTGCTTACTTTGTCCTGCACCCTCTGTTTTTCGTTTCATCCTTGGCATAACGCCCCTACACGGCTTTCTTTGCATATTGTCCCATATTGTCTCATCCCGATCATGTCTACCTAAACTCGCATAACCACTTTTGTCCAGCTCTTTCTTTGTGGTGAGTTTTTTTCCGCTTTTCATCATACATTATTTTAGGTGCATTAATTAATTTAGTTCCAAAGGCTTACACTATATTCTGTGATATATATGTATTAATGTTATCTTATATTATTCCTCCTTATACATAATGTTCACGCAGTTGTAAATTAACCATTTGGGGGCATGCTTTATTCATTTTTGCAATTTTCTATTCTTTTTATTTATGTAGTTGCCTTGCTGAAGCCCTGTGGGCGAAAAGCTTCGGCAAATTAAAATCGTGATACATCACTGTTACGTTTTGTCTCCATTCCCAATTTATCCCAGTTATACATTTTGTTTCACGAATGGCGGTCCCTTGTCGATATATCTATATAATATCTATATATATATATATATACTTACCGTAACGATTTTTACAACTTTACTTGGATTAAATATATATATATATATTATATATTCATATATATCATATCTAATATATATTTCATATATAATATATTAATATATCATATATATATATATATATATATATATCTATATCGTCCTGAGTCTTCCAAACAGGTCCAATCGACCCATTTTGGCGAAATTGAGTTTTGCATATTATGACTATATCACAAGCTCTTTTCATATACCAAATATTGAGCCAAATAACCTTCCAATTTTTATATATAATGATTTTTCACTGGGAATCATACCCAAACGCCAATGAAATCTTCCAAACTGACCAATCCGCATTCGTCTGTTGCCTGGGATCTGAAAAGCACCGCACGGCTGCTTATTATGTGAGCTATCGATCAATGGGATACTGCTAGATTCATCTCCCCGCTTGATCAACACGGGGGGGGGCTTAGAAGTCTGGTCGAGGTTTATATTAGTACAATGTGTTGTCTGTATCTGAGACGATTTTTGCCACAACTCAAAATAGTATATTTTTCGCGTATTTTACTGAACACAATTTTTTTGTTCTTTCCGATAATTACTGTTAAAATTACAGTATTTTACAGTATACTGTAAAATGGATTCAATCAAAACACTGAACAATATATTTTGCGATTTTATTACAGAGATTGTGGAAATGTGTAGAGAATAAAAAGCACTTGACAAACATCCTAAGCTTATTTGGCCTAATCCACAAATGTCAACGAAAATGTTACGGTGCATAGTACTGTAAAATTCATTTAATTTGTGTAAACATATGCATTAAACTGTGAAAATATAAAGTAAATTTGAATGAAACTATAAAAGCTGTGGTTTATGGGATTTTTTTTTGGCAAATTGTGCTCCCAGTATTTTCCTATAGATTTACAGTATTTTTTCCTTTAATGAGACTAATATGTATCACATATTGATTATAGATTCAAAGGTCAAATACGAGCCTCTCTGAGTCGTAATAGGCCTCGAAAATTGGACAATAAAGTATTTTACTATATTTTAATTACGGTTCAAGATTATCTTTTTCTGATCCCTTTTTTACTGTGAAGTCCACGTTATTTCGTAAATACAAGATGCAGTGCTAGTAGTGGTATAACAAAAATTTGCATTTTAGCTGCATGTGTTCTTTACAGACTAGATTGTAGATGGTCTTACTGTCGAATCGACGATCCGGGCGAAAACCTCTTGTTTTTTCTACAACTGGAGCTTTTTATTCGATTTTTTTTCGAGAATCAACATTATCTGTACATTCAGTATTATGATTTTCAATTATACGCTTAAGTACTAAAATTTACTCAGAAAAAATGCTACAAATTTTACAAGAATTCTGGCAGCAATTCTTCCACCAAACCCGTAAAATCCATCTTTTACAGGTTTCCATTCAAATTTAACTGTATATTTATAAATTAACTGTATTAAGCTTGATGTATTATATTTTACATTGATATTAAATATTTGATTAAATCAATTCTAATACAAAAGAAAATTGTAGAAGAACCTCATCATTCCTCTTTCTATCTTCACTGCACATTATTTTGCCCTGTAAGAGAACATGACACTTAGAAAACCGTACAAGTATGCACGCTCCACGTATCACATCATGGCGAGTTTTTCATGCGCTTATATCGCGTTCTCCCCTCACATGTCGTGTTTACAGCGCCGCCTATCCATTGTGAACTCCATGTTCCCGAGTTTTTCATAAATCATGTCCCGAATAAATCATGTCCAGAATAAATCATGCCGAGTTTTAAAAAACTGGACATGATTTTTTTCAACATGTGCAAACTGGACCATCGCTTTTTTTCTCAAAATGAGCAAACTCGACATGATTTTTTTTCTCAACCTGAGCAAACTCGACATGATTTTTTTTTACACACAATACACCAAAAAATATGTCGAGTTTTTCCTCAATGTTGATAACCAATCATTCGGAGATTTTGAACTGATCATGATTTATGTCAATTCCCATAGAGAGCAAAACTCGATTTATAGAGGGCAAACTGTACATATAGCGCTGTAACTCGACACAAAACGCTGCACACTCGACATATGGCGAGGAAACTTCGATTACACAGCGCGTAAACTCGACATCGCGTGAAAACTCTCATGATTTGATACGTGGAGCGTAAAATTGGACATGATTTATGTCAAACTCACCATATCGAGAGCACAACTCGATGTATAGAGGGCCAAACTGGAACAGATAGCGCTGTAACTCGACATATAACTCTGCACACATCGACATATGGCTAGGAAAAAACTTTCGATCACAGCGGGTGAAACTCGACATGCGCGGGAAAACCCGCCATGATTTATACGTGGAGCGTGCCATAAAAACATAGTCATTTCTATCGATGCCCTCCGCTGCAAAAGTATGTTACAACATGTTGAATACCCACCCGCCTGATGTCGATCGAGTACGGCCAACCCTCAATGTGCATGTCGTCTCCTTTGACCTAGAAACAGAGGACGTTTTTTAGTTTTTTCAAACAAAAACCCAGCACTTTGTAATTTTTGTCAAGGAAAACAAAGGATACTTGAATGGGAAGCGTGCTCAAAATGAAGAACTTTCATGTCCACACGTCCACATAAAATCATTTTCCAAAAAATGTTTTTCAAATTTTCGGATCATGCAAGTTCAATTCTCGAAACCTTCAATCGCCCGATATCTCGAAACGTGAATTTTGTCGATTGTGGCTGTTGGGAAGATTCGTGACGATATATCCGCTGCGAATTTCACCTCAGTATTTATAACCGAGGACGTTTTTTAGTTTTTTGCAAACAGACCAAACACTTGGTATTAAATTTGTCAAGGAAAACAAAGGATACTTGAATGGAAAGCGTGCTCCAAATGAAGAACGTTTCAATGTCCGCAATGTCCACATAAAATCCTTTGTCCAAAAAGTTTCAAATTTTAGATATGCAAGTGTCATAACTTCTCGAAAACTTCAACGCCTGATATCTCGAAACGTACTTTTGGTGATTGCCTGTTTTTGGAAATTCGTGGACGATAACCCTGCGAATTTCATCACCTCATATTTATAAACAGAGGCGTTTTTTAGGTTTTTGCAAACAGACCATCACTTTGTAATTAAATTTGTCAAGGAAAACAAAGGATACTTGAATGGAAAGCTTGCCCAAAGGAAGAACGTTTCAATGGTCACAATGTCACATAAAATCATCTTTCCAAAAAATGTTTCAATTTTAGATATGGCAAGTTCATAATTCTCGAAACCTTCAATCGATTCTGCCGAGATCTCGAAACGTGACTTGGGTGCGATTGGGCCTGTTTGGAAATTCGTGACGATCTATATCCCTGCCGAATTTCACCTCAGTAGTTTCTTCGGGTCCGTTTTCTACATAATTTTAAAAAAACTTAAATGTTCAAATCTCAAATGGCTCGGAATTCATTTACGCACTTCTTGCCGCTCGGTCCTTCAATTATTGTTACAAGATTGTACAAGATGTACAAGATTGCGCATAATCTTGTTGATATTGACTGGCGTAACCATCATAGTAAACCTCAGGCAACTTAAGGCGTACTCTTCCCTTAGTTTCAGATCTAAGATCTATAGATTTTATGAGACCAGTTTTTTTTTTTCCTTGGACTACAACGACATTGGAATGACTGCCAAAAAACATAACATACTGGGACAGCTACAATCTTGGCCATCCTAAGCGAGACTCCATGACCGCGTCACCAACCATTTCATACTCACCTCCCAGTTTTAAACATTCGGTCACAATCCAGTTCGATGTGGGACCCCGCTTACTGAGTAAGATCCATTCCAGATCCCGATCACCTGTGTCTTTCTCACTCGTTGGGATGGGGCTTTCTATCTACCGGTAACGGGAATCGTGCAGCTTAGTGGGCGCATAGCTATATCGAACGAAAATAGTCCAGTCAAAATGAGCTAGGTCCCACCTGGAAGGAAACTTTAGCTTATGTAATTTTGTCTAGATCAGAATTTTATGAGGCAGCTGAATACGTAAAAAGCCCAAATCCTGAACGCGCCCCATAGGGTGTTATTATGAGGTTGACATTTATACTTAATAATTGTGCATCAGTTGTTGGGAATGCATCAGTGTGCAAAAACATTTTGCATTACTAACCGAGGAATTTGCCTGAGGGATTCAATCCTAAGAGAAATTCTGAATTCTGAAGTTCAAAGGCCAATATGTTTAGATTTTCCACAATATAGTGATTATCTGACACATACAACAATAGGAACCAGTTCTAACTGGACAGAACTGCTGGCCTACGTAAAGTTCAGTTTGAAGCCACCCCTCACTGATTGATGTTAAACCAACCTTTCATGTACAATATCTTTGTGCCATTTTGTTTTCAACAGATAGAGCATTACTGTCCGCCATCTTGGTGAGGATCTTGATGATTTCCTGAGAGTTGCCAAGTCTTCAGCTAACTATCCTCGGCAATCACATTCTCTGTGATGGAACGGGAAGTTTGGGAGCCTGAAGTGCTTTCAAGATACATGTGGAAGGTCAAGTAGTGGGATGTTAGCCATCCATAATCAAGGCCTCGCAGGTCTCTTGGCAACTCATGTTTTTAACCTAGTTTATCCAAAGAAATGTAGCAAAACTCTCAATCTCAATTTTACAAAGGTTTGTTGCCAAGCTGCAATACAATGTAGAGAGTCCAGAGACTGCCCTTACTGTTAAAACTAGTCTTTCAGGGTTATGCACATTGTGTGCAGAAATGATTGAATTATGTGAAATTACTGTGAAAGATAACCATCAAGAATCCTACAACTTATTATTTTTGTCTTGCCTGAAAATGTTCAGGAAGAAACTATGAAATCACGTTCTCTGTTTGTAGCATGTAAACACAAAATAAAAAAAAAACGTTCCTTCCCAAATAACCCCCTATAATTTCTAGGGTATCCATTTTTTAACGATCAAACCTAGCAAAGGATATAGCTATGGATGTTAGGAAACAGTTTCATGAAAAGTAGAAAATGTGTGACCTAACGGCTGAATGAGCACAACATGAACAAAAGGTTACCTTTTTTTTAAAAATAGCAAACAAATCTTAGATTTAAATGACTTGTTCGTCATCAGGCAGTTTGTCGCCACTACGTTTATTAGCCACACCATCCTGTGAACACCTATTCACAACTCTTGCTCGACTGTGGGCGGACATCGTCATCATTAGTTAAAAGTCATCCTATGGCAGCGGGCGACTGAGTGTGAATGTGGATGTGATATCAAAGTATATGTTGCCATTCAGGTTGTCCATTGATCAGGATGAGAGTTGTCTTGGCGGGACTTTTGAACTGCTCCATTGCAGTGCATCACAGTGACAATGGACACGAAATCCCTCTTGCGAATTTTAAAACGAGTGGATGTTTTGTCTTAAATCTGTGGGCTTTCAGCAGTTAAGCATAATACAAAGGATTCTGTAATGTTACAAACACAGATTTCAAAACATCTATAGGTATATTCTTTGCTAGGTTTCATCTTGAATAACTTGTTGCCCTGAGAAAGTGTTGAGGGGTTCTTTCAAGGGGAACTTAGTTGGATTTTGTGTTTAGTATGTCCGTCATTTTGGTTAAGTTTCGTTTTCATTTGAAAACCACTGCCTTCAATTCCAACCCCACTTGGTAACAGTGATCAATGGGTGGGAGGTACTAGTGGTGATGTTGGAAAGGTCATGAGGTAAACGATTTAATCTAGGGTCAAATGAGGGCAAATATGTAAAAATACTGAAAATATCTTATTTCTGATCTCACATTGTTAGGCTCTTACCAATCGGTTAAAAAATTTAATATTATGGGAAGGAACAAGATGTTAACGATAATGAGGTCAAATGGTCATTTAGAGGTTAAGTGAAAGTTAACCGAAAATACAGCATTGCCCGTAGCATTGTTGGCCGTCATTACCAAAATGTTTATTCAATAATTATTAGGGAAGGGGCATTGCTGCGAGCAGGTGAATTACCAAAATGATAGATTGCCCTAAACATGAGCGTGAGAATTCTACCTTTAGCTTATGCGATATACACGCGCTCTTGATTTGTTCTATATTCACTTGAATTTCCCAGTAAAGTGAAAAATATGCTTGGGACTCAGTGCATTACCTGGTATGTGACAATCCGCAACAAGGCTATCATGTCTTATTTTGTCTGCCTAATCTTTCCAGGATTGCCATTTTTTACACACCTACAATTAAAAAAACACACTGAAATATGTGAACTATGGTTGGAAACCTTATCACCATGTTTTTTTTTATCTAAAAGTTGTCAAAACGACACTGTTTAAATGCGAACTATCACAAACGACGCCTTTCAGAGGTCGTCCGAACCCGGCGTCCGGCACCTAAAAGATGTGGCATACTGACACCTTTCAAAATGGGTTCCTCAGACGAGACCCCAAAGGTGTCTTTTTGGCTTAACACCTAAAGGTGTTATTCTGACACATTGAAGGTGTCATTCTGACACCTCATTATATATATTAGTTCGTGAAAAAGACGTCGATCGTAACAACTATACCATTCTTTTATTAACTATAGCTTTCAGTCAAATGCCCATCACAGATCTAAACAATAAAAAAGATATATTAATAGCAGGAATTTAACTTAAAATTAGTCATTATTGAATATATATACACCTGCCACAAAAAGTATCTCGGCATGTTTTTCGCTCAGTATTGTGCCAATGTTAAGACACCATTTTGAAAGTTTTTCGAAACATACCTTTTGTTGCCTTTGGTCTTGCTCTTTTCTTTAATACCTGCTTGTAAAAAAGCGTGCAGAAATGGCTGATATAGAACGTCCTGAAACCAACCCCCAAAACCAAAAGTTGCAGTTTTGGATTTTTCATGGCACGCAGTGATACTGGGACACGAACACAGCGGCCACATCAATATTGCAGTAGGCTTTCTCGCTCATGCAGTCGGAAAACCTCTTTGTGCAAAAACAATACCACGTATATATTGCTGGTGTAACCACGCCAGTGACCATTGAAAAATCCAAAACTGCAACTTTTGGTTTGGGGGATTTGCGTCTTTCGGACTCTCTATCTCATCGCCATTTTTTGCACGCCTTTTTTACAAGCGAGGTGTTACAAAAGCAGACCTAGCACAAAATTTTATTTCAAAACTTTTTCAAATGGTCCGACTTGGCACAATACTGATCGAAAAACATGCGAAGATACTTTTTGTGCCAGGTGTATATATCCACACGTTTTATTCTCATATATACAACACCACACACTCCTACACCAATGCACTGTACGCCAGCAGACACACACATAGACACACTCACACACATAAACACGCAACCTACATGATCCACACACATACACACACCATCACACTAACACATTCACAATCGCAACTCGTCCCCCAAAGCCTAAATAATACAAACGTTAGTTAACACATTCACACCTCCCACTCCATTAACAACCCTCCTTTTCATATACCCCTAAAATGGAAATTAATTATTAATAGATCTTTAGTTGGTTAAGTATAACACTTATATGCAGCCCTACCATAAATTAATTACCCCATTTAAAGTTGCCGAGATCATTGAGCAGATTCACCACCTTGAAAAGTTGGATTTTATGTCTTTCTAATAATCTCCTGGTACTTCTAAATAAATTACCAAAGTGTTGTCGTGTTGTTTTCGCATGGTCTAGTAGGTCGTCTGTAGGGACTACAATGTTTTTCTACCTCATATTTAAAATAGAACCGGCAATGTGTGTCGCATCAAATCCGATTGAAATATTGTAATTACACGAGGTGTAAACGGATGTCAAAGATTTCTTTTAAAAGGAACCTGTACTAAGAATACGTATACAATATATGTCTATAAAAATAATTATTGAACACATATCGAGTTGGTTTCATGGACAAACAGAATTATCTAATCATAAAATGAAAATAAAACATTTGTCTGAATTCATGCCTAATTTGAAATCGCTCTAGTAATATCTGGGATATGTAAATGTGATATGCGATACGGACGACACACTAGCGTCATACACCTACACCCTTGACTTTATAATGTGTATTCCTATGGCATGTATGACGCAAACGTGCTGCGGTATATATAGATAATATATATATATAATTATAATTAATTCTGTCCCTTTTTATTCTATGATCGAAACACTACAAAGTTTGTTTCGTGTGGGCTTACGCCACACTCACAGGTGTTTATGAACTGAAACATTCTCCACCAGGATAGGAGTTGGCAAAACGCGCGATGCGGAGATTGTGCGCGGCGTGAAGGGGGAGCTTAAGCGCGTGCGATGATGCGCGGCGGCACACTTTGATGTGCGAGACTGTGGTCTGGGTAGAAATTGTTTCAGGATAGCGCATACATATTGTACAAACAAACAAATGGCCTACTGGCCTAAAACTACTTATTGCTGAGAAACTTTCCCGTTCTACATTTGCTCACAAGTTCGTTTCTTCTGTTTTAGTGAGCATAGTTCAGGGTGGCATATGAGTATGAATTTCTCATGCAAGCACCGATTACATCTTTTTGTGATGTTTGGTAGCTGCTTCTTGTTTTGAGAATCTTCCAATTTACTTGAGAATTGTATATTGGAGTCTTTCAAACTGAAGCAAACACTCTATCATATGCGATCTGAATCTATTGATATATATATATATATATAAATTCTATACTTTTTAAGTTCAGTTTGTGTCAGTGCCGCGTATATTATAATAGGAATTTAATACAATAATTGCTCTAACTGTAATTTTATTCACAAGTATACGAAAACAGATATATAAATATATATCGTTGAATGTTCCATGAAATCAACGGTGTTTTTATATTTCGTAGTGCTCTCATAGGTATATATTGACTGATGAGCGTCATTCAATTTTACACATTGTGATGTCACCGATTTCTTCTGTGAAGTACGGGTTCTATGAGAAGATAAAAAGTGGAATGAGTCTGATCACTAAGGCCCGTATTCCAGAAAACTGTTTGGCTAACGCAATTTTCGCTTAAAATCGCCGTAATTTAAATTACGTTTCAGCAAAACGCGTTTAATATTCTTAACCCATTTGCTTACTTAAAAGAACTTTAATCCCAATTAACCTCGTTGTTATTTAAAGATGATAACTTGAGTGTTATTAAAGGCCCTATTGTGTTTTAATGTGGGGCGCACAAAGCTGTATCATGGCTTTCCGTAGCGTTTAAAGGAAATATGTTTTTCAGATTCTGAATATTTGGAAATTTTGGTATGGATGGAAGCTTAAAGACAAACTATCATGATTTGCTAAATCACAAATCGAAAAAATCATAAAAATACAGAATATTTGCCTGGTATGCAACAAGTACAGGTATCCTAACAACATACCCTGCAAATGATAAGACCAGAAGCAAGCTAATAAGGGCAGAATCTGAGATTTTGTCATTACTGTCCGAACGGACACTACTACAAATAAATTTAATGGAGAATCGTATCTTGACACTGCGTTTTCTTCCTTTTCTTCAATTCTACGCTGTAAAGGTACTTATGAGAAATTCTACAGACTTATCCTTCACTTTGAGCTATTCCTGCAATTTCAAAATTTTTCAAATCACTGATAGTGTCTTTAAGTAACGTAGATTACATATAAATAAAAATACGTTGAAAATTGTCCACAATTTGTTGCCGTATTTTTTGCCCTTTTTAATTTTCCGCCCAAGCTTACTCGAAAACGATTCCGACAATCCACAACGCAGGCAAATTGTGACTCGAAAGTGATAACCATCATATCGCAGTGTTGCCACGTTTCTATTCGAGTGAACTGCCAGGGGGTCGGACATGCCATCCTAACACAACAGCCTTGAATTCAAATCGCATCACCATCCCGCGCGACTCGAGTGCTAGCCCTTTCAAAGACCTTAACGGTAGGAGGGCGCTATTACCCGTATCGGACGGTTACACTCAGACTTGCCTAAGTCTAGGCCTGGTCCCCCGAATATTTAAATCTAAATGACCGTTTGTTGGAAATTACCTATGTTGCAGCGGGGTTACTCCACTAACCCCGACCGGAATTTTGAAGTCAATAATTTATCCCTTTATTTATCAGATATTACTATAAAGATGTATTGAACTAGGGTTTTAAGAGGAGCTTCTGATAATGAAACTGATACACAGGCTACCATAGTAACCCCCCGTGAACTGCGATCGATGTTTTTTTTATCAATAATAAATTAAAACACAACGAAATGTATAACTTTTTAAAATGGAAAAGGAAATATTAAAAAATAATTTTATTACTTTCATTAATCCATCAATATTACAGTGTCAGCAATAACAATTCGAGTCAACCGAAAAAAAAATGTTTGGTCATCACTTTGACGTCACGAGAGAGCAAAATTGGGCGCTTTTGATCAATAAGCATGGCGAAAAATCCGCCCGTTTTCTTCGTATGTCAAAAAAGGCAAAAATTAAAATTTTTAAGTTTTCTATTTTTTTAATTTTACATCAAATTGTATTTTTTTCGGGAATTTGGGATGTATGTACATATATTTTATGAATGTAAGTCAACTGAGCTTGGACAAAAATCTTGACATATTTCCCCTTTAAGTTGCTACACGAAACTGGCGAGAATTATAATGCCCCATTGGTGTGTCAACTTGACGTTCATGAGCGTGCACTTGAAGAAACACGCACACAAAACACGTTTTAAACTAGCTTCCTACCTAGTGTAAATTTGGACGCATTTGCGAAGTTTAAATTACGTTTAACTTTAAACTACTTCCTGGAATTGCGTTTTACTTATTAAAGTGAGATACGTTTTATCCACATTTGGAACGTTGCTTAGCTTAAATCGCGCTACCCCCCCCCCCCACCTGAACAAAGTTACACTTTTCTGGAAAAGTTAGTTCTTATCACCTGTTACAAAAAATTAAAATGTACACTGCAATGATTACACATTAATGTGGACAAAAAATTATCACAGTTGTACTAGGGGAGCTAGGACCACCTCCTTTGCACCCCCCCAGAACTACACCAAACCACTTTTTTAGGTTCCTTTTATGAACCCCAAAACATATTCAGGATGTTCCAAAATTTAAAAGTGCCCCAACGGGTTTTTCAAGATGCGTCCAGATGGCCGCCAAAATAGGGGTTTTTTCAACACTAAACTGAATTAAAACAAGATATAAGAACACTTACTTGTCAGAAACATCAACAAGATCAACCTATTAAA
>JAMKCH010023744.1:0-19752 GCA_023653785.1 Ophioderma brevispina
AACTGAGGCAGATGAACAATTATATTTGCAACACTATTGAGTCTCTTCCATAATAACATAGCATTTGTTATCCCTACCAAAAAATCTGAACAATGTGAATCGGCTACCACATTTAAAGTTTAACTGCTTCAACAATCATGGATAAATATATTGGCAAAAAGTGCAGGCAAATAGAACTGTGATTTATTGGCAAATTAGACACAATGCATTACTAATCCATAATACAGAGCAAGTGAAGGGGGCGGTGATGTGTACAGCAGCCCAACCTTTGCTACAGTAGAAATTGTTTTATGCTCTGTAGCTACTAGTATATATTATTGTGTATTTATAGTCCCAGAAACTTGAGGTTTACCTGGAACAATGATATCAAAGGTTTTTTTGGCACAATGCTTTGCTTGAGGTACATAAAATTGATCTACGAAAGTCCGAGAATCCGAGTTGCAGAACTATGCCTAATTTGCATAAATTCAAATGCCGCCATTTTGATAGATTTGTTAATATCTCGAGTTCTGAGACTCATATCAGAATAATTTCGGTACCTGTCCCCATGTTTTTCAAGGATCTGTGAACATAACTATGACAGTACTAATAGCATGATGTTCTGGTTTCAGGCTTAATTTTACAAATATCCAAATGGCCGCCATTTTGATAGATTTTTGTTAATATCTCGCATTCTGAGACTCGTAGCAGATAATTTCGGTACCTATACCCATGTTTTCAAAGTCTGTGAACACAATTATAACAGTACTAATAGCATAGGATGTTTGGTTCAGGCTTAATTTGCATAAATCCAAAATGGCCCGCCTTTTGATAGATTTTTGTCCAACATCTCGAATCTGAGTCACCAAGGAAGTCTAATATGTTGTCCATACACATAATTTTTGAGATCAATTATTGCAATGTGAATTGCCTAATTGAAAAGCGACACCTTCTCCTTTAATTAGCATAAATCCAAAATGGAAAGGCAAGTGACCAAAAAGCCAACGGTAATAATTTGTGACAATAATGATACATCCTACGATTGTGGCAATTTCCAACTTGCCAATATTATTGCACCAACATTAGTAAGATAACAAAACAATTCTGAACAATATATTGTCCATTCATATCCAGTCTTAACCATGAGAATCTCTCCTGCTTCAGATCAAGTCCGTCCGTGAGGAATTGACACATTGATACCATATTTTAAAGGGGATGACCCTATTTAGTATATAAATATTCATCTTGATTAGAATGGCCTTCATCACCACAAACCCATCTGTACAGTTTCGCTCCAATATTTAAACCCATTTTTGATGTAGAGAATGAAGCATGTGATTTTGTAATCCCATAGATTACTCTGTGTAAATCAATATTCGCTCATAACATCCAAACCAAATATCTTTTAAGCCCTAAGATTTCACAGCGTAAATGAGAAACATAGTAGCTTCTACATATATCAACTTTTGACCACTTCCGGTAAATCTGGGGTTCTGGGGACCGGCTGTTAGCAATCGGACCATGGCCCCATTAATTCTAACTACATATAGCAAACTTTAATCAATAATTACGGTAACTGTTTTAACCTTCGTCTAATCAGGTTATTTGGGTAACAGTCTAACCAGCGGGGGGGGGGGGTTGATGAACGTCTATCATTTTCCATAGCCACCCCCTTTAAACTTGGTTTTGGGTGTATCAATGGACTATCCAGTGGTACCGAAATATGTACCATAATTCCCAGAATCTTGCTTCTATGTATCATAAGCACCGCGCCCTTGCAAACTTTGGTGAAATCAGTTTTGGTGTACAAGATGTAGGAAACTTTGAAATTTTGTGGCTCGAATAAGAACGAAAAACCTAAATGTACAAAGTAATAACTGAGTTTTATACAACTAAACCTTTTGTTTTAAGAGGCAAATATCATGGTGTACCAATTTACATAGTAGTATAAGGAGGCTGTTCCACCATCCCTTCAACTTTGGCGGCTTAGCCTTTCAGCTTCCGGTAAGGTGGTGGGTCCGTTTTTTTTTTTCAATAAATGTGCTCAAAGGATATAAAAAAAACACCTACAATCATTTGCCGACACAATCACTCTTTTTTGCACCAGCAGAAAAGCTCGAGGGAGTGCAACATACCCCAATTCCTCCATCAGCCTTTTAAATTAAATCTCACAAACTATGTTATAATTTTTTCAAATTAAAAAAGACAAAATACTTGCGACATATGGCTTAAATCGTGGGCATAGGTGAGTTTCCTTAAGTGTGCCTATTTAAGTAAAAACATAACTTTTTAAAGGTTCATTAGCTTGGTACCTTATCTGTTCCATTTTTTCAACCCATACCAATAGTCTTTTTAACAATGTTTGGTTGTCTAACGGTGAGAGGGTTATGGTTTGGGATAATCACATAAGGGAAAACATGTGAGCATACATTCAACGCAGGCGCAATCGTTAGGGGGTTTTAACAATCAGGGCACCTGTTGAGATAGGTCATCCTCTTTCAAACCAAAAAAATCCACTTTACAAATCACGATCGGGGTTATTATTTTGGCTGATCTATGTTTCCTTTTGAATGTTCAACAATTGACAAAAACTTTTTCACTTTTATATCATTTTGACAAATTTGACACTCTCATTTGGACAAATTTTAAGTTTGTAAGTAGCAAGATTGTTTTCACTAATTGTTGCATTTTGCTAAATAAAGTTGGGCCCTTTTCCGTCACAAATTCTTTTCTGAATTCAGTGTTATCATGTATAGTTAAGTTGTTATTGACCAAAGTGAAAATTAAATCTTCTTGACAAACACTTATCTATGCACATTACCCTCATAATAAAATCTTAGTCCTCCATCTCCTGGTCTACCCCTCCTACTCATGCTTTCATCAAACCTTTCCAACAAAGGGACAGAGTAGCAGATCGACCCCTCGAATGGAATAAATGGATGGAATGGCTGTTAAATTCACCAAATCAACCTAAATAAAGATTTTGTGTATCAGTTGTTCAAAGCAAACAAATTTGCATGGACGACACAACTCTGCTACTCCTTACTAACAGTATGAACAATCTTTGCCTGGATCTTATAGACAGTAAAGGAAAACTTTCCATATTCCGAGCTGTTCAGAACAAATTTCAGTAATTCCTTTACTTGGCAAATGAAGCCATTGACCTACCAAGGAAAAAACTTTAAAATGAACAAAAGGATTTTTTCTTTCTGAATGTGTATTTTTATGTGTGACGTCTAAATGGTTCGCCTTTGTATTTTGAAAATTGATCAAAATTTTTGATCCACAAATAATTTAAATCGATTTTTTTCATCAGTTGGAGTCCCGTGTCTTTAAATAGCAACTTTATAAATCATGTTCTTGATAACATAAGCATGGACACCAGAACAAATTTCCACATAACTAATTTCAAGAAAGTCAACAAAATGGCAGCCATATGGATTATGCAAATAAGGCCTAAACCACTCATCTAATGTTATTGGTGTTCCTATTGAGTTCGTAGACCCCCAAAACATGGGTAGAGAAACCAACATTACATCTCTACTACCCTCGGATCATGAGTTATCGGCAAAAGTCCTTTGAATGCGGCCATTTGAATGTATGCAATTACTACATATTTCTGCAACCCGGATTTTCTCGGATTTTTCGTATTCATTGTGGATACTTCAAAGAAATGCATTGTTGGAAGAAACCTTTGATAGCAATTTAGTTCTAGGTTACACCAAAATTTCATTAACTTTCCTGCCATTTTAATCCTTGAAAAGACCGTTATCTGTTCGAAATGTTTTTTTCTTCTCTTGTGCTCTGCAATTTCTTTGTATTGTGCACTCTTGTGTGTTTGTTTACTGTTTGTTTGTGCTTTATTCGATTAAGTGCACATTGCCTATCCTCTGTAGCTCTGCTTCCAAGGCTCTGCCTTGTTTTCTGTAAAATTGTGCTTGTTAATTAATTAAAGTGCACTTTGTTGTTTGTCTTATTTCCTGTTTTTTCCCCCCACAGTTGGTACAAGCTTGCTAAATCTTCTTCTTTGCCCAAATACAAACATTAGTGATCTATTGTATTCTGTACTGGTTAAAACCACAATCAGCCATGTTAGTGTCGATTTTGAGATGCCAATCACTGGGTCCTCTTTGCGGAGACACTATGAAAAAATTTCCTCCAATACTTCTTTTGGGGTGTTTTTTCCTCACTTAAGTAGTTCTATGGAATTGTAACACACTTTTCCCTGATTGTAAGCTAAAAAATGCCATTTCCACATTTTTTTTATTCTCCCCCGCATTATCGCTGTAATCCCTTTAAGGCTGGTCATTCAACTACTGGATTTACTTGTTACTGAAAAACACAATTGTTCAGCACTTCAAAGTATGGTAGTACATACCAAACATATCCTTACACTGGTATCCTAACCTTGGCTATCCTGTGACTACCATATGGGAGTATCTTAACACTCCTATGCTAAGGACTTCAATATAGCAGGAGCTCATTGTTTGTGTGTGTGTGTGTGTGGTGTGTGTGTGCATTATGTGTTTGTTTTGTGTGTGTGTGTTGTTTGTTGTATGTGTGGTGTGTGTGTTTGTGGGTGGAGATAGAGGCTCCATCCCATCTGATCAAATCCCTGGCACAAACTCATATTTATTTTAATTTTAACTGAAGAGGTTTTAGAAAGTACAAATCTAAGTTGGTACTAGCAGCTGATTAGTATGCTCATCCATTGCATCAGCATGATGATCAAGGTGCTTTGGACAATTTTATAAGATATGGTCTCCAGGTTTATGCACACGTACCATTTTCCCCATTCTCCCCCCGGGGGAGAGTCATAACACCATAATCTCCGTATACTACCATTCAAGCCTGACTTAACGCCTTTTCATTTTCTACGCTCGATTTAGCAATATACCTACGATACCACTGGAAAATTTGGCAACCCCTGAGTGCGCACACGTCGGGGCCATGATCTGGCAACACTGACTTCTGGATCATTTTTGGATGCTCTTTCCCCCGGGTTTTGATCCACGGCGGGACAGCGAACACCGTGCGCCCCGTCCTGGGCGGCGCAGCGGCCCGGACGGGGGGGGGGGGGGGGGGGGGGGAGGGTCGGCTTGACAATGGTCAGTATACAGAGATTATGGTGATATGACTCTCCCCCGGGGGAGAGGGGAATCACCTACATCTCCTAGTTCGTTCCCATTCAAGTCTGACTTAATGCCACAGATTGCACCTGGTAGAGTCAACCCGGATATCAGAGTGCTCGGGCCATCAGGCAAGTGGAGCTATGGTGATATGATCTCGCCGGGAGAAGGTTGAACAAAACAATATATAACAGATGCACTTACCGACTTCAGTGGGTAAAGTGCTACTGGAGCTGTGGCGACTGGAAGATGTGGAGGCCTGCTGCGATGACGAGGAAGCTGAAGACAGGATCCTAGCTGCCGTCGAACCGCTGCGTACTAGGATATCTCGGAGATAAACTTGTTAGAATGTATAAGAACAAGCCCATCCCATGGCGTCCATGATATCTGGTATAGAAGCTCCCCGGTATGAGGCCCAAGCAGCCACCTGAGATCTACGACGTGAGGCTGTCATATGTGCGTCCCCGCCAGACAAGTCTCCGTACTAGCTAGGCTCTCCTTTATGACTGTCACGATCCATCTGGCTAATGTCGTCTTGGAGGCCGGCGAAACGGCTTCTGAGTTGTGAGGAGAGCTGGTCGTGAGCCCACCTATAGGGCTGAGTCTTGCTGAGGTAAAACTTCAAGGCTCTAACTGGACACCAGGGTCCCTCATCGCTGGAACCTGAGGCTTGTCGGAGATCTGGGAGGATGAACGGCTGTGGAGTGAAGCTGAGCGGAGATTTTCCGGCTGAGACCACCACACTATCGCTCTGCTGACATGTGGGGTGTTCGGAATGCCTTGGACATCCGGTCTCGGCGAATATTGAACCGCGATAGAACGTGCAGCTGTATTACTCGCATGCAGAGTCTTCAGCTCGTTACCACCGTTGTCATGCTGGCTATGAGACCAGTAGTCGTAGCCACAGAGATGTCGGTGCTTGGCTGAGTTCCATGAGGATCCCGGCGCACTGCGTCGTGGATGCGATGCGCTCGGCGGTCGGCGACGCTATTCCCTGCTTGAAGTTCAGCGTTGCCCCCAGAAAGTCGATGTTCTGTGACAGGCTGAGGTTGGACTTCGCGTCGTTGATCACAAACCCGAGGTGGGAGACGATGCGGACTGTCCCTGCTATGGAGTGCTGGAGCTACGACCTTCACATCCTGGTGAACGTGCGGGGCGCTGTCGACAACCCGAACGGGAGGCACAGGAACTGGTAGAACGTGCGGTTGATATAGAAACTGAGCCACTTCCTGTGTGAAGGATGTATCGGAATGTGGAGGTAAGCATCCTTTAAGTCGGGAGTGGATGCCCACCAGCCTTGGTTGAGCTCCTTGAGAACTGCTGCTGGGCTCTCCATCTTGAAGGGGCGTGGCTTGATGAACGGGTTGAGCGGCTTCAAGTTGAGGATCGGGCGCCACTCTCCGGACTTTTTTGTGGTGAGAAAAAACGTTGAGGTGAACGCCACAGCACGAGACGGTACCTGAAGGATCGCCGCCTTCTGAAGCAGCTGCTTGATCTCTTGGAGAAGTGCTTGCCGTCTGTCCACGTCCTTAGGAATCTCTGTCTCCCGTCGTGTGTTGAGCGGTGGTGGGGATGGTGAATTCGAGCTGGAATCCCTGGGATATTGTGCGTAGAACCCATGCGTCCGAAGTCACCGTCCTCCACCGGTGTGCGAAGTGCCCTAGCCTCCCCCCACCGCAAGGGGAGACTCTGGGGCCTGTGGATAGTCACTTCCTCTTCTGGGGGGGCCACGGCGACCCCCACCCCTCCTCCTGATCGACCGCCCTTGTTGTAACCACGACCGCCGCCGTCTTTACGTCGGTTATCCTTGTTTCCTTTCTGGAAGGATTGGCCCTTGTTGCCCTTGGACGGCTGGTTCTTCTGACGGGACTCTTGACTACGAAAAGTCTGTGGCTGCTGCTGTTGTCGCTGCTGCTGTTGCGGAGCCCCCTGGCTAGCCGGCGCCTTCTTCTTTTCCTTCAGACGTTCGCGGGCTGCCTTGGCTTTCTTGTTAGCGACGTCCTCTTCATGTAGGCTCCTCTGGTAACATGGAGAACGGTTTCCCTAGCTGTCGGATCTTCTCGAGGTGATGGATCCTCTCTGCCTCCGAGACTCCGGTCGGTTAATGGCCTCTTGAGAGATCCCTTGTGAGGTTTCTCCTGGCTTGATCGGCTAAGGAAGGGCGGTCCGAGGAGGAAGGCGTGCGTGAGTAAGCCGGCTTGAACGCTGGCGAGTTCATGTCCCGATGGTCGTCCATGAACACCCAATCTTCGGGCAAGCTCGGTGGTTCAGGTTCCCTGACTGGACCCAGAAGTTCATCCCATGCGGACGGCGCTGGCCGTGGTGGACTTTGCTAGCGTCCCCGCTGGCTGTCGTTGGGTCGCGCGGTCCTGAAGATCACGCTTACCCGCGGTCGGCCCGCGGTCGCGGTCGTAACTGTAGTTTGCGGCTACGGCGGTCACGGCTCAAGGAGCAGCTCCTCTGGTAATCCGGGCGGTAGCTGCTGTTACCACGGCTCCTAAAACGGCTATTGCGGTGATCCATCTGGTGATCGTGGCTGCGAGATCGGCTCTTTCGGTGATCCCGGCGGCGGTCCGGCTCCCCTAGCGGCTCTTACGGTGATCCCGGCTTCCGGAACGGCTGTGGCGGCGGTCACGGCTTCCGGAACGGCCTCTTGCGGTGATCTTTGCGGTGATCTCGGCTCCCGGAGCGGCTCTTGCGGTGATCTCGGCTCCCGGAGCGGCTCTTGCGGTGATCTCGGCTCCCGGAGCGGCTCTTGCGGTGATCTTTGCGGTGATCTCGGCTCCCGGAGCGGCTCCTGCGGTGATCCCGGCGGCGGCCACGGCTCCCCGAGCGGCTCTTGCGGTGATCCGGGCGGCGGTCCCGGCTTCCCGAACGCTTCCGCGTTGATCCCGGTATACCGACGGTGGAGAGCAGGGTACTCGGCGGGCGGTGCGGTACTCCGGTCGGCTCCGGCGGTGAACCCGGCGGTGAGCGGGAACGGTGGCGGCTCCCGAGTGGTCGGAACGACGGGTGTACGGTGATCCGGCGGTGGATAGTCGTATCTCGGCGGCTGGTCGGGAGACTGTGAGCGGTAAGACTCCGGGTACCTCGGCACGGATGCGGCTCCCGACGGGCTGCTACCGGCGACACTTGGGCTGCTGGCCATCGTGGTCGGTGCGGACCCGTTTATGTCCCGTAGATCCCGGCTTGATCGGCGCTTGCGGGGTGATATCACCGTAGGAACCACGGAGCTTGCTCATGGGGGTTGTCTCCGGTGACCCGTGATTCCAGCTCGTCCATCCGTTGAGTGATGGATGCCATTGCCTCCTGCAGCGCTCGCCGGAAGAACTCCGCTGAGAATGGCGGTTGGTCTGTAACAGGACGGGTCTGGACGGGTACGGGTGATGGGAGTCTCTTCCGCCGTTGTTGTTTCCGGGCAGCTTGGCTTGAGGTCTTTAGAGTCTCCCCAATGCTCCGGTGTCCAGCCTAGTCCAATTCTCATGGGCTCATCCCGGTGGCACGGGCGGTGAATGCACGTCGGATGCGGGTCAGCAGGAGACAGGAAGTGTCCACATTCGAAACATGTTAGGCTTGGGCTTGGCCACGTCTGTTTCAGTTCGGAGTCCGAATCCATGTTTATCTGGAGGAAGGACAAAAAAAGAGGAATAGTCCGGTTAGGAGCTTAGGGAACCATAACCGGGAGATCTCTTCTAAGTACAATTAGCCTAGTATACAATTGAGTCCATCCAAGCACAAACCACCGAGTTGCAACCGGTAATGCCCGATCAAAATGCGAAAAAATCCCGCTGGAGCCGAACTCCCTAGAAAGCACGTTACTTCCGCTTTCGGGGTATGTTGAAATATGGAATGAAATTTGTTATATCGAACCGCCCGATGTTAGTTCGACGAAAACCACACAATGAGGTTAAGCGGTAAAATAAGGTCGGACAAAAAAAATCAAAATGGCCGCTGGAAAAGTTCCCGGCCAAAATCACCCATAACGGGTACGGCTCGGCCGTGATACGGTAGTGGGGCCCCCAGTGACGGGGAGACAAATAAATGACCCAGCAGACCCGAAAGTCCACGGATTTGGGCAGCTTGGGGGGGGCTTCCAAAACACTGCCCCGGTGCACATGAAGCAAATGGCGAACCATGATTTTCCGATGCAGAACCCGCGTTATGAACTTTCGGCCCAGATGGCGGACTAGACTTAATGGTGTCCGTACCGGTACATACCGTGAAATAGGGGATGAAAGTTGGACACGAAAAACAGCAACGTAGCCGATGAAAAGCGAGATAAAATACACAGGAACCATCTAGCACAAGAAGCTCCCCAACTCAAGCGCTGGATGAATGTGGGAATTACTTGAAGGGGTCTACCCGAGGCAGACACTTGTAACACACGTGTGAACTAGCCGCCATCTTTTTTTTGCGGAAAGTACACCCACTGACTCACCTAAACGGACGCAGTTTGCAACAAATTGGGATGGGCTGAATCAGCGAACCGAACCAAAATTGTCAGAAAAATGCGTAGAACACGTAGTTTTGGTAGATAGGTGAGTAAAAGGTATAAATCCGCTGAAAATTGCAAACTTCTCAAGGCACATTAAGAGCACACAACTTGCTACGAGCGTAGCAAAATGAGAAGTCGGTGTTGCCAGATCATTGGCCAAATCTTCCAGTGGGTATCGTAGGTATATTGCTAAATCGAGCGTAGAAAATGAAAAGGCATTAAGTCAGGCTTGAATGGGAACGTACTAGGAGATGTAGGTGATTTATGTGTTTCTACCCAATGACAGATCACAGCGCTATGTCACAGCAATAGACCATTTGCACGATCCCCCAAATGTATCTCGTATTGTGCCCATTTCCATCCGGGAACTTGTCCCTGAGTTCATGTTTACAAAATATTCTGTTGTTCGTTCGCATCGCCAGACAGTGCCTAAAACTACAATACAAAGTAAGGTACTTAGAATAATATCATAGGAACAAAAATCAAGTTTACGACAAAAGGTGGCATTTTCGATCGTAACCGTGCCCTATTTGTCACCTGCCGGACGAACACAGTTCAACTGTGCAGCGTCACAGATAGGTCAAGTTTTCTAGTATTGATATTACGCTTGTAACCGTATGTGTTTAGCTGACTTGAGGCTGGTACAAATTCCCGGATTGAAATGGGCACAATACGAGATGCATTATGGGGATCGTGCAAATGGTCTATTGTCCTATATGGCTCTCTACTCATCCAGGTCACATGCCCGTGCCTAGCCCTCATATGGCAGGGTCACTTCTACGCGTTACTCTCTAGCAACTCAGAAATCTTAGCTTCATTGGAGGTGAAGACAACTTTGATTGGAGGCTTTTTAGCAGCCTTGGCCGTTTCTGTCGGTGCCTAAGGCATGGCTGGTTCTTGTATTTGTTCGGTTTCTTCTTCTTCTTCTAGGAACATACAGAGCTTAAAAATGCTTCTAGTGCCAAATGCTTGGGCCATTTTAAGCCAAATTCAATCCACAAGACCACTGACCCAACCCTCAAATGGGGTGTACACAGATTTGGGTTCAAGTGAATTTGAAGAGAAATATTAATTTTTTGTGCAAAATCTAGAAAGTCCTTCTCCCGCAAATCAAGAACTATAAACACCAAAATGGTCATAAGGACTCCTGAATCATGCTTCATATGGGGTGTTCGCAGATAGTGTTTCAAGGTCACCTGGGCAGAGATGGGGGCATTTTGTGCAAAATCAGGTATGGGGGGTTCGTTTTTTTGCTCGTATGAAGACCCTGTCTTACGCCAGTATGAATGCCCCTAACCTTGGGTCTGCAAGAGCTAGAATTTCTTTAACTGGTAAAGCCTATGCATTCATTTCGAAGAAAAGATTAATTTTACTTACATGAGGAGCCAGAATTTCTTTAGCTGGTAAAGCCTTGCATTCATTTCGAAGAAAAGGTTAAATCTACTTACATGAGGATTTACAATCGATATAGGAGATGTTATGAATTGGTTTCTAAATATTACCGTATATAACGCGGAAACTCAACTTCAGCAATAATATAGTCCTGTACTTTTTGTAGGGGGATTTGTATTTTAATCACAGCGATCCCTTTCAATTCCTACCTAATGTCAAGTCGCCCTTGGGTTGTTTGAAATCGCATTAAGGCAATTATTGTCGGGCGAGTCCAGCGTGTTCAAACAACGTACCGTTCACTTGAAACAACAAATCACATGAAACAACAAAATGAAATGCTTTTACTCGACTAATGTAAAAAAGAATTTTGTATTTCAGGTACGGTTACATGTCCCGGAGAAGGTTTCAAAGATGGCTTATGTATGGCTGTTCTATGTTTTTCTCCTTAGTCAAGAAAATACGCATTTTAAAGAAACTATGCCAAAATCCTATACACCTATATAAATATAATCGCTTCATATACGCTAGGGTTAGCGTTTCAAACTAAGGTAACGTTTTTGCACAGTCAAGGAACTCGACTGTGCTTTGTTTCTGTAAGGTTTCTTTCTTTTTTTCTTTCTGTCAACTTCCGGTCAAACTTTGATCTGCTCGTTCGGCTACATACTTTCATCAATATTGACAGGACTTGGACACAAACATTAATGACCACGACCGCATATGTGACCAGATTTGTTTGGGGGTCAAAGGTCACATAAAGGTCACAAGAGTTAGAAAAGGTTGTTTTCCCCAAAAATGCTACTCCTCCTACAGATTGTGTTGCATGGTAAGGTCACCAATGGATATGAAGCAACTTGGGACCCTTCATCAAATTTAATGTGAAGCACCCTATGTCTGGATAGATACCTGCTGCCAACCGCCTTAAATCCAGAGAGAGAGTTTCTTAAGCAAAGTCCAACCTCTTGAAACAGTCTCTAAGGAGGTCAAGAGAGTCGCCTTGTAGAAAGAAAAACTTGCTAGTCGCCTAGTGGAAAGAAAAACTTGCTATCAACCAAGTAACATCTATTGGTATTGAACCTGGTGAGCATCTCCCACCTGGAGCTGACTCCTCATGGGCTGAATGGCGATGCCTCAACAGATTGAGAACCAGAATTGGCCGATCTAAGGTTTCCTTGCAGAAGTAGGGCTACCTGGAAGCAGATCAGGACACTACATGTGGTTGTGGAACAGCACCACAGACAATGGAACATAGTCTGCCGACTGCTGGAGCAACAATGCACAAACAAGGACCTTGCGGTATTCAGTGACGCAGCCAGACGTTGTACCCATCTCTGGCTGGATCATATTTGAGAACCACAGTGTTTGGACACGATAAGAAGATATCAAATTTATGCTCGGCATGGCGATCAAATGTCATATAACCCTAACCCTGACTTCGGTTTCTAGCCTTCGCAAATTCGGGTGGGATTCGAACCCAGCTAGGGTTAGTATATGGAAAAAGCGCTTAAATAACCCTAACCCTGACGTCAGTTTCTAGCCTATCTCCCGGGAGGAACTGAAGGAGTAGGAACGAGGGGAACAAGAAAAGTCGCAATTCGGGTGGGATTCGAACCCAGGGCCCGGGAGATAGCAAGCTACGGCGGTGTCGCTGGCTCGGCCAGCGATTTCGTGCCCATATGAGTCTTGGTTTGATGACGTCATCGCTTCTTTCTGGACTTAGTGCATTTTTCCCAATTAACACAGTGAGTTTTGGTGAGATTTAGTTGTGCTAGGGTTAGGGGGCATTTCCGACCCGAGTTTAAAATATCTTTAAAAAATCATATCTACAATATGCAAGGTAGTAGATTGGTGCTACTTGTACTGGTGCATGTTATAAATTTCATACAAGTCAATGGAGGTCATTCAGGGGTCAAAGGTCAAATTTTCAAAATGCTCCGATTGAGCTGAAATTTAACTGAAATGATCCTTATGACATCCAAAACATGTTGAAATATTTGAGATCAAAGGTCATTAAGAGGTCAAAGGTCAAATTTTCATAATCCTCTGATTGAGCTGAAATTTAACTGAAATGATCCTTATGACATCCAAAACATGTTGAAATATTTGAGATCAAAGGTCATTAAGAGGTTGAATTTCCAAAATGCTCCGATTGAGCTGAAATTTAACTGAAATGATGCCATTCTAAACATATTTGAAATATTTTTGAGATCAAAGGTCATTAAGAGGTCAAAGGTCAAAGTTTCAAAATTCACCGATCTGAAATTTAACTGAAATGATTCTTATGACATCCTAAGCATGTTGAAATATTGAGAACAAAGGTCATTAAGATGTCAAAGGTCAAATCTTCAAAATTTGTAGAAATTTGAAATGATCCTTATGACATTCTAAATATGTTTAAATATTTTCGAGATCGAAGGTTGTTTAGGGAGGGTCAAAGGTCACTACCTCGACTGTGCTCAGATCTGTCTCCAGAACTAGTTATGGTTGGGTTTCAAAGCTAGGATAGGTTTCGAAGGTAGGGCTAGGTTTCGAAGGTAGGGCTAGGTTTCGAAGCTAGGGTTAGTTTTAGGCTGGAGTCTGAAGCTAGGGCATCTATTTTTAATGATACGCTTGACCAATCCGGCTGGTTTCGTGGTCTTTGACCACAGCGACATCTAGTTTGAATTGTTTCTGGCTTATAAGTGAGCCATGTTATTTCCTAACTAATGGCTACCATTCCAGTCGCCTGCTATCCCTTCTTGTAAAAATGCAGCGCATTTTGTGTCAGATAACACGGCGGCCTATGGGATTCATCACTCAAAATGACTGCCCTAATACGTGTGACATCAGCATAGACACCCTTCCAAGGGGTAACTTACTCCTAGTGCTCTACGCGAAATCTCATTTGAGTATCGTTCTCATCTACAATTCAAGGGAACCTGTTTGACTCCCTGCAGTTGCCCGTTCAGATCAGAATGCGAGCTACTAAAATTCAAGATCCAATGCAATCAATAGAAAATGCCAAATCAAAGAAAATGGTACAAGTCCAAAAAAACCGTTAAATCCATTAGAGGTGTGCTAGAGAAGGTCAATATTTCAGATCACTTCGACACAGGCTCGTTTGATGGCTTTCATCACCATGATTCCTACTTTCGAAGAAAAAATGAAAAAAAGTGCGAAAAACCACGGTGCCCATCGAAAAATCCCAAAAGGGCCCCAAAATTGTTAACAAAAATTGATTTTGACCATAACTCAATATTTTTTGTTCAATTTGCTTAATTTTGGTGGCCATAACCTGTTTGGGGTATGGGAAATCATGCTATGAAACTTTATCTCAACATAGCCTTTCGTTTTATTGAAAATGCTGTTTTGCTTAAAAAATGAGCTTGAGGGCGCTTTCCATCAAAGCGAAATCCGATTGATAATGGGTGATTTTAACATTCAAAAGGTGAAGAGTTTATTATGAACAATTGCTGAAAATTTAACGTGCGTGGTGTGCGGGGTTTTGCAAAGTGTAGGGCTGATTTAAGTCAAAAAAATTGCCCTCCATTGAAAACCCACACGTAAGAAAGTTTGTTGACCCCTGTGTCAGTGTGACAACAAAAATTTCGCCTACCCGCGGCAAAGGACCGCGCCCAAGGCGCGGCAATGGCCAAAAAGTAGCACAATTTTTCACTTTTCGTGAACGCGTGTGAGGGCGCTATTTTACGAAAAAAGGCCATATTAGTCTGATTTTTAACTAATTTATTTATTTTCATTATTTTTTATTTATGTTTATGTGAGGCGCTATTTTTACGGAAAAAATGACGAAAACAGTCAAGAAATTGTTCCGGTATTATAGATCCTCGGAATACCCGCGGCCCACGTAAATGAATTTACCAAATCCTTTGATATATTCGCCACCTCGCATCTTTCATTCGCTCTTCCAGAAACGGATGCGGCGTCGTGTACTTTTACTTACATCCTAAAGTTTATTGCCTCACGCAGTTTCACCCAAGGGAGCCGGGAATGAACCCTACTTGAACATGTACCCACCCATGACGGTCATTTTTTGTTAGGATAATTATTTGTGTTATACTGAGTGAGCACATACTCCCCGTCGTGTAAGAGAAATCTCCAGAGTAGTAAGGTTAGTGCCCTCTCACGTGTACCACCATGACGGTCACCTTTTTGTTTGGATAATTAGTTGTTGTTATACTAGTGAGCACCTACTACACCCCATCGTGTAAGGAGCACAAAGGCTGACAAGGCACTCAGATCATGGGATGAAGTGAGAGTTTGTTACTATTGTTGTATACCCGAGCGAGTACAGAGTACCCCCCCCCCCCCCCCCCCACCCCCCCCCCCGTAGGGAATGCAGGTAAAGCATGTTCAAGAAGAAAGGAAGTGCCAATCAATTAAGGGACCTTTTGAAAACTTTCTTAGAGCTCGAAATAAATGATGTACAGGGGGATAAAGGATAACCCGCGGGTTGCGCGACTGGTGCCTGCGCCGTTGGGACTATGAAAGTAGCCCAAGTTGGGGAAACCCGCGGCGGCCTTTATTTAGGCGCGGCAGGCATGTAAAAGTAGCCCCAGGGTGCGGGTAAACAGCGGCGTTGGCAACACTGCAAGTGTATTCCAATGAGAGTGGTTTTGTCAAAATTTTAAAGTGATGCAACAGGAAAATGGTAAGAGTTAATTTTAGTTAAAAAAAAAAAACTTTCTTATTCTTCAGAAAAATTGCGAATCAACAATTGATGCTGGCCCACCACAGTTAAAATTTAAAACTTTTGATATGATATGTTTTTTGGGAAAGCGCCCTCGCCGTTCAATTTTAGGCTAAAACGCCATATTGAGAAAAGGAAAGTCGTAGTGAGATAGAAATTACATAGAAGATTCCTTGTAGGCCAAACATGGGTATTGCCACACAAATGTGTGATGTGTAACACAAAGCTATCAAGTTATGGTCACAAAATGATTTTTGGCCAATTTGGCCGGCAATTTGGATTTTAATTGGGACCAGGGTGGTTTTCCGGCTCTTATTATTTATTTATTTATTACATATTCGGCTAAGAACGTCAAAATTGACATATACAAAATAGCAAGAAAGAAAATAAAAAATTAAATTAAAATGCCTCAGTGAGCTAGCCAGGAGGAAATCAGAGCAAGAAACCGCTGTAATCACAAAGGATGTGATTCCTCAGACTCCACTTTTATTTTTTTCTGCGAAAATGGGATGATAAGCATCATTAAAGTCAATCATTAAAGTCACATTCTAACCTGTGTTCGAAGGTGATTGAAACTATGACACCAATAGACCCGTCTATAGCCCACCTCAATTTACATCGGATAAAGGTAAGCCAATAAATTTTGATAAGTGACTGGTAATTCAGTGTAGTTGGCACAATGTTAATTTAATATACTTCGTATTCAATGATGATGATGTCAATCACCCCTGTGTAAAATGGCACATGTACCTCAAACTTCCACATTAACCCTTTTAACCCTGGAAGATTCTATTCTGTGTAAATTACAACACTTAAAGTCACTATCAGTGATTTACCCAAGAGTCAAAATATTTGAAATTTGCTGGACTGGCTTAAAAGTGAAGAATACATCTGCAACTGAAAAACATACATACTAGCATCTTGTAACTCAAGTCTTGCACTTGTCCACCTGGTTTTATGGCACACAACATTCCAAATACAGGCTATGCACCCGCTATGCATTGCTTGCTTACGCTTCCAGGATTTTTACAACTAACCTGTTTGACTTGTTCCAAGTCTTTGTTGTCTGCTTCCAGTTTGTCACATTTGGCTTTAGACATTTGTAGCGACTCCCTAAGTGCTATGGCCTCTTTCAACATGCTCTCTTTGGTCTGCAAACAAAGAAAGCACAGGATATGGTTATTATAAACTTCAGTTAAGATATTTTTACTTATATTAAAATGTGCAAATGAAAAAAGCAACCCAAATCAAAGGGTTGTACATTTATTCTATATAACATCATGATCAACATCATGTTGAACTAGTCAGATCAATCAACTTGGGAAATTAAGACAATATACACAGAGTATTTCTATAAAATACAAGACTTGTATAAATTTTTGAATTGATGATTGTCAAAAATACATGAGGTGAATAGAATGATGCAAACCTAACCCCATGTGCACTATAGAATCTCTGATTTTGTCAAAGATTTGCATCTTGATTAGTTAATGAAGCATGTGCCCACATTGCACTTGGATATGATATGATCATGTACACATTAGCAGCAAACTAATGAAGATAAACTGAGAATGTACCACAAACTGAATAATATAAACTTATAAATATATAAAAACAAATTAGGGACAGTGGTCCCAAATAAGTTGTTTGATTATGAGGTCAAAGAATATGTGTAGAGCAATGTAATGACCCTAAGTGACCCTGAATGACCTTTGACCTCCTAATCTGTTACTCCCATAGAGCTGGAATAATAAACCAAGAGGGGAATCGCGTGTATTGTGGAATAGCCCAAGCCCGTAACCGATTTCTCTCACACACAGCGCGCCGTGGTTGTTGCTGCGTAAGCACGCGCGTGTCGTCACTGTTGAGGCGCAAGCACTCGCATATAAAAATCTGTGCGTCACACGTTATGTTATCAGTGTTGCATTTCCCCAGTGATCCATTGTCTGATCGGCCGATTTTTCTGCAATAATTATGCGAAACCCGATCGATGAAAGAAACCATGCATCTAAAAAGATTCCTGCATTCCTAATGCTCAAAAAGTCTCCCGATGACCCCTGTTAATTTTGCTTAGGAAAAGAGATATTTGAGTCCGAGTGATAGCATGTGGCATCAGTTTTATTGTTGTTTTCACTCGCTGAGTGTCTCATAAATATGCATTAAGGATTTTCCAAATACGACGATACGTACACCAAATATGGTGGTGCCCAAAACTATGATAATGAAGTGCGTATGCTCATTATAATACTTTTGGGCACCTCGATTTTGGTTACGCCGTTTCGGGAGAATCTTCGGGTCTGGGGTTATATTTACGTCGTTGGTTACTCCACATTAGCCCCCATGTATCAATGTATAAGCATACCAAATGAGCTTGATCCATCACTGCACTAAAAAAATAGACAACATTTAACCATAAGTGTATACCTAAAGTTTGAAACCCACACTTTGGGGAGGGCGGGCTGGTGTAGTGGCTTATCCACTCGCCTTTCACCAATACGGCCCGGGTTCAATCCCCTGTGGAGCCTGTGTCGTACATGAATTTGGTTGCCGATCCATACCCGTCCTCGCAGGTTTTCTCCGAGTACTTCGGTTTCCTCCTGCATCTAAAATCAGACTTCTTCCCATAAAGCCTTCCTTCGTTTTTTTTTTTTTGGATATCCTCGTTGTGTTGTAGCAGCCTAAGGCACTCCACAGTGGCGTCCTGAGCACTTCGGTGGATTTGTCGCGCGTTATAAGAATTAAATATTATTATTATTATTAAATCATGCTGCCGTAAGGTCTTTCTGATTACATCAGATGACTACATGGACACACACACATGGATCATCCTGCCATAATGTTTTTCCAATTACATTGGACAACCTAAAAAGTATTTTTGTATGTTCCTTTTCTCTCAAGTGAGGCTGAAAATGCACATATGATTAGTATAGCCAATGGGTCAGCAACCAATCCTCACACCAAAGGTATAATGGCATTCATTTTGCGCACTTCAGATAGTCCATGAGCCAGTTTCTGTACGGGCCTTAAAATTCGAGTTTGTTGCACCCACCTGGTGATTAATTTTCCAATATATCACCTTAAAGGGGGTGTCCCCCTGACTAGGATTAGGTATGTTTCCGCCCTGAAAAGTTGCACATTAGCGCGTACTGCCTATTTCAAAATGGCCACCATTGTTTTATGAAAAACTGCTATTGTATTTTCATTATAGATAGGAATTTTATCCAGGACTAAACGAAATCAAGTTCTACCTTCCTGAAGTGGGCTTAAACATTTAAGTGTCCAAGATGGCCGCCGGTAGGAGGCGTGTTTTGTTGAATGTACTAAAATTGCCAAATAGATGGGGTAAGAATGCGAGTAATATTTTGAGAGCACCAAAAAGAGATTTAATGACATTTGTGTATTGCGGACATGATCATAACTCATGATGGCGGCGGTTATACCCGCCCCGGGGGACATAAATCAAGAAGAAAAACACCCCTGCACATCTTTTTCGACATAATAAGAACCATAACGAAAACTATTGATAACATTTTCCCGCTATTTCTCCTGTACTTCTTGATAATTGCAGACCACTCAACACTATAGTTGACGCTGGGAAGGAAGCTGATCTAGGCAGTAGAGCGAGAAGGAGCCTGTGGTACAAGTCAGAAACAAAGATAGCACTTGATGTGCTCAAAAGAAATTTAGGTCACCATATTTAAATTTTCCTTCTACATATAGATATTTTTTTCACTTCTTCATAAGCATATTTTTTATTTTTACTGGAAAACACCTATGACGTCACTGAGTAGTCCTTAAATACAGTCCACACCCATTTATTATGATTTTATTGTATCAGGTTGATATGAGCTGTTGTCTTCCTATGAACTATTATAGAGTCAGTTTAAACTACGTTATATGGCCCAAGTAGTAACCAGCTATAGTAACGGCACTCTCTATGACAAGTCAATACCCCACTTTAATATTTTTTATATCTTGGAAATGATTTAGTGTCATTATTAGAAAGTATTGTTTAAAACGTCGAAAAGATGGGTAGGGCTGCTTTTCTTCCTGATTTACATACCCTAGAGCGA
>JAMKCH010023745.1:0-20182 GCA_023653785.1 Ophioderma brevispina
AAAACGGTGTGGTCATGAATATAAAGTTGGACTCCTTACCATTTCAAACTGGTTTCATCAAATATACAACGAGGAAAATGGTCTTTTGGAAAGTGAAACATGTGCAAGGGTTCCGCGCTTCGTGCCTGCACCCACCCGGGCCGCTTCATATATGAACTCTCCATGAACACTTTACATATTTTATTTGAAACAAAAAACTAAAACCAATCAGCTACTTTTTAAAAACAGTTGATCATACCTATGTGACATTAAAAAGCGAAACTTACAAATTTTATTTTGGTTTCTATCAAATTTTCTGAGAAAATGTGTTGGAAAGTTGAACATGCCAGGCTTCCGCGCTTCGCGCGAAGAGGGGGACACCCCCTCCCGCACCCCCCCCTGGGCTCTCATATAAACATAATATGAATACTGGTTAAAAAAAAAACATTAAGTTGTATCGATAAACTACATTATACGCTCCCGTCCCGCGCCGCGTCATAGACGTTCGCAAGCCACAGTAACTATTCAAATTCCCCTATGTGTTTCTGGAAAACGAAGTTGGTTAAAGGGGCCCGTAACTCTAAGGTTCCCCCCGGGCCGCAATTTCTCTCGGCGGCCCTGCCTGTGAATGTGAAAGATTTAAATCCTTTAAATGTAATCGCAGCTTATGCTATTTAATGTCCAATACAAATTTTGCCGTTCCGCATCTATGGGTTTAGAATAGTTTGCTTGACCAATGTCCAAATAAGGATTCTTTTGGAGCATGTGAGGTAGCTACATCTGAGAGAATTGATGGAAGGCAGCGTACCGTTAGAATGACTGCAAACGGATGATGAAATGCGCGTTGTCGTTATAGTCTGATTTTTTATTCCTGTCAGTAAAGGCATATGTCGATGGTAAGAATGCATTGGAGGGGGAGTGTTGAGATACAAAAAACCTAACAGCTGAAATACTCAACTTTGTTCAACAGAATATGATCTTGAACCAGCTGTAACCCATTTTACCCGAACTTTTTTGTATCGAATAGTAAAGGCTTCAACCAGGTTCAATTGAATAGATTGTCGGAAAGTGAGTGTGAGGACAAGCATCGATCTTTGTTTGCCGTCAAATCAAAGAAAACGGGATAGGGTTGGGTCAAAATCAGGGGTCCGGTGACCAAGGAGAGCAAAGGTTCGTTTGATGATGGATTTTGGACTTTGTGGTATTTAAAAACAACATGAGCTCCTATGCCCTCGCAAAAAGTGTGGGGAAACTCCAGGAGAGTGGAAAATCCAAAATGGACTGCCGGCGGCCATTTTGGCAATTGGAACATTTTGTATCCCCCCCTCTTTGACACAAAGTTAACTTACCACATGGAATACACTGTTCTTATTTTACTAAGTTGATGAATCAGAATCAATTCCAACAGTTATGTTTAATAGGTGTGTCAGCTTTACTGTGAATCAAGATGCCCGCCACTCGGCGATGGTTAAATATATACAAATTGTCAGATAAATCCAAACCTTTTCACCTTTAAAGACGTAGGTCAGAATAATGATGTAATAAATGTATTGTTTTCCTAAGTGTTCCTTTCCATAAACCCTTCCCCAGGTTTAGTTTGCTAACTGGAAGGTCACACAATGTGTAGAAATCCAAATGGGCTGCCGTCGCCATTCTTGAAATTAACTAAATTGTTGTATCTCTGAACAAAGGTAACTTCCAACATGGTAATAAATGTCTTTTATTTTTTTGACTATCTGATGAGCTGGCGTCATTCACTGTAAGTTAGTTGTTTCATTAGAATGTCACTTTGCGTGAAATCCAGATGCTGCACTGGGCTATGTTGGAAATACTACCCACATATCCCAAAGTCCATTAAAAAAACTTTAAGATTGGTTATTATTGGTTTCTAATGGTTTCGTGACAGAAAATCAGGTGTAGGTTACCGCGGGTTCACAATCACTATGCTAGAAATCCAAACTGGCCATCAGGGTCCATCCCCTTTCTTGGAATTGACCAAATTGTGTCTTTGACACAGTAACAAACATGGCTGGTGACTTTGTGACTAATTTGATGACTAGGAGAGTCCATTTGAATACATTTACCATATTCCAAGCAGTTCATCTGTTTACATCGCAGATTAACTGTTTTTTTGAGTATTTGTGTGACCATAAATCCATTCTGAGTGAAATTTGTTATATAATACAGAAAAACATCCACAATGGCCACTCGACGCCATCTTGGAACAAATTACCAATTGCAATGAAAATAACTTCTGTTTAAATCAGTGTTGTTTTTTGACGAATTCTGAATGTCATCGAGTTCATCGCACAAATATTTATTCATTGATTTCCGAATGCCCATCATGCATTTTCGTGTAGCATTTAACGCCCATTGTAGCAACCAGGTAGTAGGATATCACAATGCAACTTACAGTTGCACCCTGGTGATTACTATTTTTTCTGTAATGGGATTGTGGGATTCTGAAAACATCATTGGTAGTTGAAATTCAAGATGACCGCCATGTACTCTTTTGAATTATGGATGGAATTTCCCACGTTCCAAAGTATTACCCTACAAACAGTTCATCATCTTTCAGACGCAAAGTGCATCGATGTATCTGAATCACTGTCTGTTTTGCAAGATTTATCCTTCATCACCTATCGAATCATTCCACTGCTAACAGATAGGCAGCTACGAGCAAATCTGGTGGTAGCTGGTTGAGTGTATCTAGCATGATGGACTGTTAATTGGCCATCTACCAGCTGCCAGCCATACTGCAGAAGATGTTCCTTTAATTCAACGTGCCTTTGAATCATGTCAGGTTGTTGGATCAAAACAAGTGGTATGTAGACTATCTCATCGGGGAAGTCGCAAATTGGTGCAATTTCTTTTGGAATTTCCAATCAAGCTTTCCACTCCATCGGACTGCCCATTTGTTTTGTTGCATAGATTTATTGAAGACAAAAGGCTTTCTCTTCTGAGAGGACATCACTTCGAGAGGAGTTGCTCTCCATTGCTAAAGAGTTGTCTGGCTTGTCATGTTTCTGCACCTTGGTTCTACTTCAGACAACTGCATTTTGAATGAGATGACTTGTAGCGGCTTCTGAGCGTCTGAACTGAAATGCATCCAGGACCTCGCCTGACCTAATATTGGTTGCACGATATCACTCACCATTTTCTCTCATTAGTCAGCAACAGGTTTCCAGAATGTGTCCTTTCGTGAGTGTTGGAGTATAATTTATGTTGGGATTTGGCGAAGCTTAGACGAGAAAACCGGTTATTTGAAATGTTTCATTCCTTTTCATAAATATTGGGAATGGGCTTCGGGTTGCGATCGAGACATACTCTCGACGAGGTCCTGGTGCATTCCTTTTCAGACACCATCCACGATACATTCTTGTATGGGGGGGGGCACTGATGTTTATTTCAAGCAGTTTTTTCCCTCATGTTCCCGGCTTGTTGTGCATATTGATAAAGAAGATAATCTCATCCGGCAAGGCATTTGTGATGGTAACATTTGCAGATGCCATTCCTCTCCTGTTTTTAGCAGTTGTGACAGTGTCTTTTATGGGCATGGTAAGATGTCCATAGCACAACACAAAGCCAGGTCATATTTTTCAAAGATGCGGGAAAGCCTTTCCACCATAGCTGATGTCCTCTCAACCTGAACGCCTTTGTCTTTCAGTACAAGTCGTTCGCCCCGCATCGCATACGTCCGTAGTTCACATTTTTGAGTTTTTGCGAAATTCCGCGTACTTACTTAGTTCATCGATTCTTGCCAATCCACAAAGTGTCAAATGTGAGTGATGCCCCTAATTAATTAGTTTATAATTAACAGATTGTTGTCATTTTCCGCAACCTCATCATATTCGTATTCACACTACTGTCGTATTTTAAAATCGCCATTCATTTAACCGTTTTGATACTAGCGTTGTATGTTACGGATCCCAACTAACGATTTCACATACGGGGGTGGGGGGGGGGGTCTTTTTGGACGTATTTCATCGAATTTCGTAAACAAGTTTTCACATAGTGATCTAATTTACGTACATTGAAAACAACGGTGTATAGATGCTTCGTATTTTGCAATATCATTATTTGTGATTTCCCATCCGACTTATGAACTGTACCTAATTAAATACGTAATTGCAATTTACGTTGGATTATGGTTTATTGTACTTCAAATGGGTTTTTCAAGACAGTAAAGTCTAGATTTTCTTTTATCCTTGTTTACCGTATAGACATGAAAAGTCGCGGTCGATTTGCATTGCTTTTTGCTTCTCAGAACACGTGTTTGATAAAATACGACATATGTGATGTGGGGCCGCGATTTTATGGTGACTAAGTCAGGCATAGTTCATGTTTTAATAATCAAATTTATGTTTTTTGTTTTTTCTTTGTTTTTGTTAGCAGTTGAGTGACTCTATTCTGATATGGATGTCCTGCCAAACCACAGAGATATGGGTGTAAGCTGTCTCTTCCACCATAGGGCAGTCGTCACAGAGCAGTACTTCACATAATCGGTCTTTGGGTAAGCGACAACCAAATTGCCCAAAAATAAGGGCCCTTTGGGCGTTGTTTTGCAAAATTTCACCAAAAATTAGGTTGTATTTGAGGGTTACACCTTTTCAGATTTCCCTCCAACCTAGTTTTTGGGGTGACAGTGGTACCCAATCAAATCAGTGATCCCCGATGAACGGTTTCAACTGGAACCAGTTAAAATCCAGTTTTGACTCCAGTTGAATACCAGTTAACTCCAGTTCATCAGTTGGATTTTCTGTGACTGCAAATTGACCCTTTTCAACTAGGTTTTTTACTGACTAGTTAACTCAGTCCAGTTCCAACCTTTGGAACTCAGTTTAGTTCCGTCACGGAAAAAGGAACAAATTTCAACTGGGCTCAACTGCATTTGCCTGGGTACATTTCAAAAAGTGTCGTTGGTGCCCTTTTCAAATATGGGTCTTTAAGGACACGATGCTGAAATGGGGTCTTAACAGCCATACATACAACGTCACCATTGGTCCATTTTCCAAGATGCCGTTGTTGGCCATGAGTTTCTGCATAGTGATGGTTACTCCACATTACCAACTAAAACCTGGATGGATTTCTTGTCACGTACGTAAACTGTCTTCAAAGGTGATCTGGCTATGACCTACTCTAAAATTTCTATAATTTAATCTGTAAAAATTCTATATATTTATATAGGCCAGTGCAGCCATCTGGAATTTTACAGTTAAGATGAATGTCCTAATGAAAAACTTACTTCAGGAATTGACTCCTGGGTCTCAATTAGTCAAAAAAGACATTTATTCCATGTTTATAAGTGTATTCGTTCAAGAGATAAAACACTTTGGTAATTCCAGCTGGCCGCTGGCGGCCATTTGATTTCGCATAGCGCTTTGACCTCCAGTTTAGCAACTAAACTGGATGGATTTCTGGTCACTTAAACACTTAGAAACTACTTAACCACGTCAAAATTGTAAACTGCTTGGACGATTAAAAAGTATATTTACCATAGCCAATGGCGGCCATCTTGAGTTCACAGTAAAAGGTACATCTTTATGAAAACTAACTTCAGGAATGGACTTCTATTATCACATTAGGCAAAAAAGACCTTACTTCCATGTTGTAAGTTACTTTGTTCAAGAGAAACACCATTTGACTAATTTCCAAGATGGCCTTGCCAGCACCAGTTTGGATTTTCACTTTCCTGGATTTTCCCCACACTTTTTGGGGTGGGCATAGAGCTCATTTGGGTTTTAAATACCCCAAAGAACAAATCCATCATCAAACGAAACCTTGTTTTAATGTCCGGACCCCTTGATTTTGAACCCTACTAGATAAAGTGGTCATGAACTCCAGCTATGTGAGGAAGAGGATTAGTCCACGTAAAAATCGTGTAGATTTGTTTATGAGTGACCAACGCTAAACTACTTAATATTTAACAAAAAAATAGCAAAAAAAAAGAAAAAAAAAAAACAAAAAAAAAAACTACAAAGAAAAAAAAAAAAAAAAGAAGAAAAAAAAAAAGCGTCATATTATTTCTTTAACAATATGATAATGTCACACGTGTCCAGATTTTCTCTATCCTTGTGACGTCAAAAAACTTTGGTGAGTAATAATTCGCTTACTCGTATCATTTGTTATGTTGAATGCTTCAGATTTTGTTGAGTTTGCTGTTTTTGGAATTCATTCAGTGCATTAGCTTTGACTATTTTCGTCGTGAGAACTGAGGTACATTTGTTTAACATATGGGCCTCAATCTTATCCGTCATCGCCCTGCTCCTTTTCTAATTCTACTTTTGGGTAAAGTATACAACCGCTCAGAACGAATGGAATCGTCCACACGTCCCAAAAACCTTTTAATGAACTGACAGAATAAAAAATCCTACTTTTTTATAACAAACTTACGCCCCCCTCGGCCAATTGATTAGCCCATACTTTCAATAGATGCAGATCAAAGACCATGCGAGTAAGTTAAAGTAGGGCAATCGGAATTAGCCAATATACACAGTTAGAAGCCTTGCTTGAAACGGGATTCAGGGAGAGATTTTAAAGTTAATAAGTAGGGTTCCGATTTCAGTTGGATAAGTAAAGCAGTATAAACTCGCCACTTTTTTATTTAATTTCCCGGGTATTAATTTGTAAGCACAGTGGGAGACACAAATAAAAATGGCTTAGTAAATATGGAAAAGGCTAATGAAGCTTTAAATACTGTAGAGAATATAATACTAGTTATCTTTTGTGTGAAGGTACCTTGAGGTTATACGCTTATAGATCTACACGGCCAATTTCTTCCATGGTATTTACCACACATCTAACCCCCGGTATACATGAATTACCTACCCACTAGACGTACACGCGCCGGCCAGGATTCCATCTATTTTGCCGCATAGACGGATATGTACACCAGCGGCTGTCTGCACCGTCGGGAGTAGCTACGTGGTTCCACCGGCTCTCAGCGCGCGCGGTATTTCTCATGCCAATTTTGTTTTTTTTGATATTTTTGCCATATCTTTGGCATTTTTTATTACAAGTGCGATTACATGGGGTTTTTTGATTATGCCCGATTTGAATTTCGTAATGTTTTTCCAAAAAACGTTCAAAAAACGCTACACGGAGCCCAAGTGTATAGCGTCCTCATTTCATAAATTTCGCCCACTCTCAAAATGGCGCCGTGGTAACCGCGGGGTAGACGTGGTAGCTGCGTGTCTGCTCCTGTACTGTCTTCTCCACATCCACCTTCCTCTCTAAACCCACTAGTGGGCACCTACAGGGTAGCCATTTGGGTATGTAAATCAGAGTAGCCACATTACTGTATACCTAATAACTGGGTACTAGTAAGCCCTCTCTTGCAGCTAGCCTCGCAATTTTTAGCCGGTTACTGTGGCAGTAGCTGCCGCGGTAGACTGGTGTAGCTGCCGTATAGGCTACCACGTTAGTAAGAATCCGCCGTGTATACAAACTAGCTTATACGCTTGCCCTTATACAGGGCAACTTTACAAACAAAAGCAAAGTAATTATGAATTTGAAGGCCTTTTAACAAATTATAAGCGAGAAAATGTTTTAATCGCGCTACCAGGTACAACAATTTTATCACCTTTAAAGGAAACCTCCCTCTACTCAGGTTCCGTCCCAAACATAATAGTGTCATAATTTTGTAACAATTACTCCATCTTCTTCGTTGGTCTAAACACTCACATCGCATAATACATCGCAGTTTTGACAAAACTGGTGTTAGCGTGATTTTGTTTTAAGTAGTGATAAAATTTTAGACCCAATTTCACATGGCAGGAACCTGTTTTTATAACTGGTAGATGCTATGCAGCAGTACCAGCTTTTTAACTGACTGCCTTTTTAAATTGGTTTATTGTCTTTGAATCTTTAACATGTCTTGGCACTTCATTCCAAAATTTTTTGGAGCCTGAATTTAAAACATTTTTTGTACGAACATAGGCAGCTGGTACTCGCATTTAGTTTCTATTATCGTTGTTATGATTGTGACTATGATTAGTAACATCTGTCTGAGTGTCTGTCTGTGGTCAAAATGAACCTACACTAACTCAAAACATAATTACGGTGTAGTGTGCCCATAAGTTAATCCCTCTCAGGATGGAGTCAAAGGTCAAAAAATCTAGAGGACCATTAGAGGTCATGAATCAAAACCGTCGAAATTATTAAATAGTTGCGTAATCCGCATATGTCGATCAATGTTCATGACCCTTGGATGAATAGTCCTTGGGTATAGTGCCTCATATTTGTGACCTCCATGTGACCCTTGATGACCTCATGTGACCTGGACATAGAGCTGAATATAACCAAGAGAGAAATCGCGTTGTATTAATGGGAATACCCCAGCCCGTAACGTTTTTCCTTCTCTCACACACAGCGCGCCGGGGTTGTTGCTGCGTAATCAGCGCTTGTCGTCACGTGTTTGGGCGCAAGCACACCATTAAAATCTGTGCGTCACGCCGAATGTTCCATGTTGCATTTCCCCAGTGTTCATTTTCTGATCGGCCGATTTTCTGACCATATTATGACGAAAACCATCATTGAGAACTCTGCTTCCTAAAAAGATTCCTGCACCCTAATGCACAAAAAGTCGATGACCCCTGTTAATTTTTGCTTAGGAAAGAGATATTTTGAGTCGTGAATAGTCAAGTGGCATCATTGTTGTTTTGTTTTCACTATATAAGTGTGGAACGAACTTAAAATACTCGCGTGTCTCATAATATGCCTAAGGACTTTCCAAATACGACGATACGTAAACCAATAGGTGGTGCCCAAAACTATGTTCAAATTTCAAAGTACATTCTTATTGACATTCAACAACATGTAGGTAGAGTCAAATGATTATCCAATACAAAACGAACAGACCAAAATGTTTTTAAACATTAAATAAGACATCATACAATTACAATTTACAAGATCAGTATTAGAGCGCATATCAACAGTCAGATTTTAACAAATTATAACTGCAATTATCATTTCCTGCACTCATTGTGAAGAATGAAACGTCTTATCTACCAAATTATTGGTGGTCAAAAGTTCATGAATATCAGAAAGACGCTTATTGCGCAGTCATTATAGAGAGTAACACTTCATTTATAAAGTGAAATTCATCCTCAACTTCGTTCAGATTACAATAATGGCATTTTCCTATTTTCTGGTTAATGAGAGGATTGGCGACCTTTCCCAATGCATAATGCATGAGAACAATCTTAATCTACAAGTGCAGATCTGGATGAGCGATCCTACATAATTATCATCATTATCCATGTCATATGATTTCTTGAAAAGACGGTAGTTCTCAATTAAGATTGGAAATTTTGTGTCTGGTTAATCCAGAGATTACTATAAGCACTTGAGAGGAGATAAGGAATGAGACGTTGGAACTGCGTAGCCGTGATAATATTGGGTTTAACCCAAATGTGTCAGACCTGTTATAGTAGATTCAACCCATCTGTCAACTCTAGTATTTTTCCGAAGGTATTAGTATTGAATGAGGGGATGTGCAGTGGTGGAAATTAAAATTCACGCTAATAGATTGAACATGTAGTTCGAGAGCAGAGAAAAATCAATCTATGCTTAATGAAAGCGTTTCAGTCAGGTAAGCGCTTGACTAATCGTATTTGCTTCAATGGTATTCAATGAACAGGATATTTTGGATGTTACTAACTTTTGACAAAAGCTTTGCACTCTAGCAAAATGATGTCACTGAAAGGCCGATCTAATCTTATTTTCTTCATAAACGTGATCGGGCCACTATTTTCTTTTTCGCCTCCTCTCCCAACTAATCGACCTTTTCCCAAAACTTTTCCTCTGGTGACATGATGGGTTGATCTACTATAATTAGATCGAAAATTTTGGTGATACCTGACGACAGAGAAACAGTTAGATCAATTAGTTTTCTGTTGTCAATTAGTGCATGAGTTATGAGAGAGTTATCACCTTTGTGACCCTTATCATTAAGTTTCCACCAATATTTAACTGCCAACTAAGCATAAAATTCATAAAGGATACTTCCGAGTTCTCCTCTACAGCCTTTATTTGTTTATTTCCTATGTCACCTATATAGTTTTTACAGATGTTTACTATGTAAAGATCACCATGTAATTTATCACATATGTGGTAAGAAATTAGACATTAAGTTTTGTTAATAAATAACGCGCCCATACTTCACAGCATAGTTGGAGAAATTTTGGTGTGGGATTAATGTACCAATCACTTCAAACTACATTTATAGAATCCACTGAACAGTTGTCTCTGATTTTTTAAAATAAGCTTTAGTGCTTTAATCTTTAAAGCCTTTGCAAGCGTTAGAAAAGATCCAGAATGCAAGATGATACCTAATAACAATATTCATTGGTTACTGTTTTTCAACACTTATCATAAATGACTCGATATTATCAATGATATTGCCATTTATTGTTAAAATCATTACATTTGATTTATCAATATTGACAAAATAATTTCCATTTCAATACAATAGTTGTGGCAGTTATCAAGTGCACATTAAGACCTGAAGCGTGCTCAGAAAGGATAATTAAGTCTTCATACTCAAACAGCTTGAGGGGATGGCCATTCAAATTAACTGATTCAACTGTCACAATATTTCAGGGAATCTTTAGAAAGATATTGTCTTGAAAGTATTGGACTGGGATTCAACCTTTGTGTCTGTTTTGACGCCTACTGAAGTGTCAAAAGATCAGTTAACTTATCAATTATATTTGATAGCAATTAAACATGAGGAATACATACTATAATTATCTTAAGAAATTGGACCACCAATCCAATCTGCCGTCAATTTAGATAAAGAGCGTTACGCCAAATCATATCCAATTGCCTTTGAAAATCAATAAACATATATACAAATATAAATTCCTTGCACGGATAATGTACTTATCATAAGTGTTTAAGAACAAGATGTGGTCCTGTACGTGCGCCCTTTTCTAAAACCAATTGATTGGCGATAGGGCGTTTTCATTGTTAAGGTGATAAGACGGTTATATAACACTAAACAACCCCTTTACTAGATTGCTTTGACACGCAATAACCTCTATAGTTTTTAGGAAATTTTTATCAACCTTTTTTATGAAGAACGGTTAGAGTACTGAGCCTCCATGCAGCTGGAAAAAAGCCCTGTTTGAAAATCAAATTAACTAGAGCGATAGCCGGGCACTTGCAGAAATTCTTCTTTCAACATTTCGTTCCTGATACCATCAATCCCCGGTGCTTTCCCTTCTTACAGGTGAAGCGGCAGCCTTTATACCTCAGAAGATGTATGTTATAATCAGACAATTTACTCATGTTATGAGTTCCATTAGAAAATTGTTGATAAATTTTTCAAATTTCTTATCTCTATGTGAAATATTCCTGTTCATAAGTGTAATAATGTCCAACCATTGTTTTGCTGAAATCGGAGATTGGCAAGAAAACTTTTTGGGATCACATAAATCTTCATATCTTTCCAAAAGTTCTGCGGATCATTCTTCCACTTCACTAGCATCCTAAAAAGTTTGGCTCTAAATAGATGTTTCTTCGAATTCATTAACCTCTTACTTTTCTGTATTTGTGATAAGTTGTGGATTAAAAACTATTATTTGTTGAGATTATAACGAGCTAGCGATTTGAGTATTGTACCTAGTTTTAACAATCTTGATCATACCCTTTTTTTGGTGTCGTTTACGAGTAGATTTGTGAACGCCATCTTCTTATCCCAGCTCTTTTTAATACTCCTAAAAAGGTTATAGAATTTATCTATATATTCATCAACAGTATGTATATGCGCATTTTGGAAGAAAAACCGATTTGGAAAATGAATCAATTCTGAAAGAATCTCTGTTGATTATAACCTTTTCACAGTTCACTAGATTTGCGTGACCAGCAGCAATATTGAACAGGTAGTTCATGCAATAGATTATCGTTAGAAAACATATTATCATCGTAGCATACCACCTGTTGATGCACCATGAAATCATACAGTGAATTGAAGACGGCATCAAGTTATGGACTTTGATCCATATCATTATATCAAATCCGTATGACAAAAGCGTATAGTCAATTTCACACTAGGTTTGCCCCAATGGTTATAGCATGTGTAATTACCACATAGTCACCTCTTTGGGCCTTTATTATTCGAAGACCACTCTTTTACACATTTCCAAAAGGAGCTTCCATGGAATCAATGCTTTTATGTCAACGTAATCCTAGAATATAGATCGATGACATATCTTAATGAACATCTTAAATATTTACAAGGTATCATTCATTACAAAATCATGTTCTGTGGAAGTTCGTGCATTAAATCACCCATCAGAAGACATTACCGGTTGTTTGGAGAACCTTGAAATAATCTTTTTCAATTAGAGTGAAAATGTCATCCCTCCGCAGTGTAACTTGAACTCTGCGGGTGCTGATATATACGTTGCAAAGTAATATCTTGTTGTGTAGCAAGAATTTTTTACATAGTTTAAACACATAAATTCAGAGTGTGTTGGTTTGAAGAATTTAACTCCTTTAACTAATGCAAGACGAACACCACAGCTAACCGCACCAAGGCATGGGGGGCTTTTCGAGAACAGGTCTATGGTTTTGTTCCATATAATAACCATCGAGATCAATGTGTCTGATATTTCACAGTGAGTTTCGGTTAGACAAAAAATCCGAACTACTTAGTAAATTATGAACTGATCAAAGTTATTTTAGGAGGTGCGACATTGTCAATTCTAGATGAAAGGCCGCATGTTTCTCATGCAATAGTAATAGATGATTTTGAGAAACAGGCTTATTACCAATTAACTTAGTTATTATGGTTATCTTTAACTTTCAGCTTCGTTGCGATATCTTGACTGGTGTTTCAATACCTTTCTATGCTTACTCTCGATTACTACATACAATTTTGTACCTTCGTTATGAGAGGTGGTACCATCACTTCTTCGATAACAGATGGCGAAACGGAACACCATTTCTAGTGAAGTTTACCAGGTCATACAGAATGAGATATTACCCCTGAATTTTCTAGAGTTTACAACTTTCAAGAGGGCTTAACTTCTCATTCTTGTGTCAGCTTTGTCTGAGGGTATTTTGTGCTGTAGTAGTCTACCACTGAATTGAAGTTACTCGACTATCGCGTTTGCACTTTGTCCCGCCTTTTAACACTTTGTAATTCTCATTATAATGACCCACTCGGAGCAAATGTAAGCGTCAGTTTGCTGTGGCCCGTTCAACAATTGTGTAGCTTGTAACATGTTACTGAGCCTGGGAACCGCCGACTGGCCTCTATATGCGACAGGTGGGAGTTCCCGATTACCACCACTTTGGTTTATCATCATTGGCATGACCGGCACGCCTTGCGTTACGGCTCGGAGTTGTTCTGCCAAGTGATGATCGTGTTGAGGTGTGGATTGTGCCTGTTTGCTTTGGATTCTGATGATGTCATCATGTGGGGCGCGATCCCTCCGTGAGGTGCGGATTTGCGCGGCAACGAACGATAACTACGGCGACGGCTCGTTACCGACATCCTATCTAGTTGCAGGCGGATCATTCTGAGATGGGGTTTTCAGAAGATTGTTGGGCAGAAGCACTGCGTGAGGGTGATTTCCGTCCAAATGAATAAGGTCTTCATCGTAGATGACAGTCCTGGGTGGCGCTCGCCTCATAAGCATCCTCTTTGGCCTTGATTAGTTCGGCGTTGGTAGCTGATAGATCTTTGAGAATGACCCGAAATTTGTTTCTCTTTCTCACGAGAATTGCCTCCATGAATGTTTTGGGCATTTGCGACATGATTGTAATTCCGTTTCAAGTCAGCTTTTCTGCTAGCACTGTTGAGACCGACTCACAAGTAGTTGTTCCATGTCCTCACGTAGTTTGTGCAGTTGTCGTTGGTATCTTTTGATGGATGGCATTTAGCACTTGTAACTGTTAGCTTGTGTTTTCCCTTTGTGTCAGGGCGTCATATTCTCGGGATAGTCCGGGTCAGATCCCGTTAGCTGTTTCAAAGTCCTTTTGCAGAACACGTATCTTGAGATCGTAGTTCTCTTTTATGGTCCCGCATAGTCGGTCTACTAACGATGACTCTAAGACACTATTGCTTGGTGCGGTAGTCATGACTGATGACGATGATTGGTGGAGATTCAGCTTGTGAGTTGTGTAGTTGGCGCCGCTTGATCGATATGGCTTACTACCAGTTCTTCGTTTGGACATATTGCGAGCGCGTGATCAGCACTGTCTGGGTTTGCTGGCCAAGTGTGAGGCAGTAGGCCTATCAGCTTTGGGAGGTGCCCCAGTTTGTTCATCTAATTTGTTGATTGATACGCCGGCTTCCGTTTGGACATATTGCGAGGAATGCGTGATTGGCACTGTCTGGGTTTGCTGGCTGATTTGATACAGTTATTGGTTGAGTTTGGACGGTCTCGGTTTTGCTGATGATGCTGAGACCGGTATCCGTTGAGTTTGGACTTCTTGTGAAAAAGTGTGAAGGTTGACTGCGTTCAGTGAGCGAGAAATCCTCGTCAATTGTAACTGCACTCACAAGAGAACTTCCTGTTCGAATGACGAAACACAGATAGTTGAGAAACGGGTAGTTTGGTACACTCGAAGTGATACCAAGCAGAACGCGGTCCGCACATCTTTCATGGTATTCGTGATCGCGCAGGACACTGACCGCCAGGAAAAACGAATCATCTGCCGTTGCAATCTCCAAGTAGTTGCAATAACTTGTTCATGTTTGTTCCTAACCTGTCTTTGCATTTCTTTTCTTCATTATCCAATGAATCACCATTATAGTCTTTGTATGATATGAATTCATTGGTCATTGAATTATCACCTCAATTGTTTCTATATCAATATCATAAAACTTTCACCACTAGGAAAGCAAGTCACCTTGACGTGTGAAATCCTATGACAAGCACGTCAGGACATTTATTGAAGCCTTTGCCTGAGACCATTTAAAAAATATCCGGTCTCTTTCCAGCTTCAACGCATAGAATTTTATGGAATTGTTCTGTTTGGAAGGCATTTTGAATTTTAAAGTCCTTTAAACTCTAACAAGAAACTTATCTTGCGCTCCTACTTGTAGATGGCGATAGCGCATCATGGACCGTAAGTGTGTTCCCCGATGTTTTGATCCATTCTTGGTGAGAGTTTTTCACTGTAGAAATACACAGAAAAACAAGTTGTAGAAACAAACTCAAGTTCAACTAGCCTTCTTCGGTGTCTATAACTTAGAGGAAATTGTTGGTAATTTTTTTATTGTCCTTGTGACCATTACGAGTTTTGACACCATTTTTTACTTGCTATCTTCGGAGATAACAAAGTTGCGACATAACAACTCATCTGCGCCACTAACAACTCATATGTTAATGAAGTGCGTATGCTCATTATAATACTTCTTGGCACCTCGAATTTGGTTACGTCGTTCGGGAGATCCTTCGGTCTGGGTTATATTTACGTCATTTGGACCCTGGATGAACTCATGTGACCTCTGTGAACCCCATGGACATTTTGTCCACATTCACAAACCTCGACGGCAGACGACACATGCGTCTGATGAACTGTGTATTTCTTATATCTTAGTTATTTATTAATTTATTTTTTATATTTATTATTTATTTTTGAGTTGCCTATAGTGAAAACAATTTACAAAAAATATACTTATAAATTTATGTCTATACTTAATACTCTGGTGTATTTGTGGGTATTTTTGGGTTATATGTTGTGTAGTTTTGTAGTTAATATAAAGTTCTAATCTTTTTCGATAAATTGAAAACATGTAATATATTTGGTAAGTTTACAAATAAATTTCCACATTACTTTTTTCCTATCTACCCATCGTCCATTGGACTCATTAAATTTACTATATGTTGTTTCATTTGACAATTAACGGAGGAAGTTCCTTCATTGGGTCAGCGTATTATATGTGATTAAGATTGCCTTACTACAGACCACAAAAGGGTTTACACTTTTATTCTGCAAATTTCTCAAAAGTAGGGTGGACATATCCCCATTTTTTTAAATATTTCTTACCCTTCAATGTCTTGTTATAACCTTGTGAAAACGGCGATGAAAACAAAGCTCCAATAACAAAACAGCCGCGTAATGGTCAATAAACCACTTTGTCCACCAAGTCTATGGGGCAATATACTGTAGGCTTACTCGTAACAAATCTGACTACCCTCGAGTTGATGAGTATTTCTGTTTTAAATGAATGAGAGAACATCTAAACCGGAAAAACTGAACTTGAAAATGTCCATTGGTTCATAATAATACTAGTTGATTTCATTGGGGGAATTTTAAATGAAGGGACTTTGCATGTTTTTGTACAAGACGATAGACGCTGGCTTGTATAATTTCCATGTTAGCATGGTTTTGACAATATCATAAAGAAGAAATTTTGTAGCCGTTTTATTTTTAAATTTATAGAAAATTGCAAAATTGCCATTTTTTTTTTTTTGGGGGGGGGGGGGGGGGGGGGGGGGTTTTTTTTTTGGGGTTTGTTTTTTGGGTTGTTTGGGGTTACTTGTTGAATGTTTGTATCAATCTTGGATATAATTCGTGACCACAACAGAGTGCCATATCCTCACGTGAGTGCAAATGGGGGCTTTTTGACTTTTTTCTATACATGGCAGCCAATTTTCTCATTTCAGCTTTATTTTCACGCTGCTTCACCAGGTTCCAACAAATGTGCAGTTAATAAATGCCTGTCAACTTAATTTGATATGTATCCCCCTTTTTGAGTAATTTTTGCAGACGAAAAACTTTTTTGACCACTCTGTTCATCGAAACCGTCATATGATGAAACCGAACATTATAGTAATTACATTGGGGTGACGAACCTTAGACTTAAAGAAACACTGGCACATTTCAAAATAGTGCGCCCTCCAGATTTTTCAAAAATTTATATTTTTTGGGCATGGTGTTAAAAGCTTTAATATACATTAACCCTCACCTTAAATTATTAGCCCAAATCCGCTTTGCTTATTGATAAACAAACGATTTTTAATAACTAATGTCGCGTCGACATTATTCAGCCGGACGACGTGGAAATGGCATGTAACACAAGAAACACACACCAGAGTCCATTCTCACGGCATGGACTTTTTGACCGGTCTGTGACCTTGTGGCTTTTAGTAGCAATGAGTACGAGTCATATATTCATGGTCTGAATCTGTCGGTGATCACATGATTCTGTTTTTTTTTTTTTTGAATTTAATTGCTGCTTTTAGGTTAATGTGGTGCATACCGCTGCTGTCGTTTGCTCTTGGGAATTAAATTTCATTCTGTCGCTCTGAGATACATAGAGCCCCTGGCTTATATGTTGCTGTAAATTCGCCATGGTAAATCTCATGTGATGCTCAGACCAATGACCAAATAACATCTTGTAGTATGTAAGTTATAGCCCGATGTTTTTTTAATGTCGAGTCACTTCATTAAGTTGTTCAACGATCCATCATTCTAGAGGTGTTATACTATCCAGGGACAATAATCCGTTTACTTGGCAAATAGATAAACGGTGCAGGTCGATGTTCGACGTGTCATTGTCCGAGCGGTTTTTGTTCCTGACAGTTATTATTCTCAGACAGTCTTTATCCTAAAGGTATTTAACTCCGAATGTTTTTTCTCCGAGTCTATTTCTCCATGGTAAATTATCCGAACGTCAATTGGTCCGAAAGGTCATTATTCCGAATCTAAAAAGGGTCCATGCTCCGAAGGTTTTTATTCCGAAGGCTTAAACCTCCAAAGGTCGTTCTCGATTTCGGATATCGACCTTTCGGAGTAAAAACCTAATTTATTATTTCATAGGATTTTTAATTCGATAGGTCTTAGAATTTTTAAACATCATTTAAAGTTAAAGGGATAACCCGATTTAAGTGTATAACGATTTAACTTGATAGAATGGCCTTCACCCAAACCCTATCGTTGAGTTTTGCGTCCGATATTTCAAGTCCGTGTTATGTGAGACCTAAAAAACCTGATTTTCTATGTTAAATTAATCTTGTCCACCAAATAGGCACGTTTTCGCGCGTAACATCCAAAGCAAACACCATTTAGCCATTAGGATTTCACAGGGGTAATGAGGAAAAAAAAAACTTGAAAAAAATGAGGTTTTACTCGAAAAGGTTTTTTTTTCCGTCAGAAAGGTCGATATCCGAAAATTGGAGAAACGACCTTTCGGAGTACTGACCTTTCGGAGTAAAAACCGTTTCGGAATAAATACCTTTCGGATTAATGACCCTTATTTTCATTTTTTCGGGAATAAACCCTTCGGAATAAATCTTCGGAGCAATGACCCTTCGGAGAAAGATCCATCGGAGATAAAACTTTCGGAGTATTGATCTTATTTTCGGAGAAACGACCTTTCGGAGTAATGAACTTCGGATAATGTCCCTTCGGAACAAAAAACCTTCAGAAGAATTATGAGGCTTCCATAGAACCGTGTTTCGGAGTAAGACCGTCGGAGAAACAACCTCTTCCGTAGGCAATGACCTTCGAATATCGAACTGTCCCCAGATAAACATGATAAAACAAAATGTTTTGCATCCTTTGATTGCCACTAACAAAAATTGATGTACAATATAGAACGAGAGACTTTTTATCAATGCCTCATAAAGCAAAATGGTGTCATGTACTGAATTATCTATAGACCTATTCATATGACGTCAGCCAACAACCTGTTTGGTGGACAAAAATGCATACTTCCAGGACTACAATACATTAAGCTGTCCCACGATCCATGTTAGGCGATTGCACTGGAATTCAATGACAGGTGAATGAATTGTAGTATACTGGAATGCGTACTTTTCCACACAACCTGGACTGCTATTGATACGGTCTATATTAGTAAAGCACGGTATCTGTCTGTCTGTGGTCTGGTCCGCCCTTGTTTTTTTTCCTCCGAGGCCGGAGTCGTGCGGACACGAAACTTGGTGGGTATGTGTACTTGGCCTGTGTGGAAAGGAGATCTGGTCCGACAGGAACCCCAGTCCGGGCTCCATAGACCGACAACGGAATTGGCGTGGAAAGAGTCAACTGAATTGATTGGCCCTATTGTTCACCATTGTTCCCGGACTAGTGAGCCCGGTGGACCATATCTCCTGCCCACACCTGTCAGTCAAGTTTCGATCTTGGTTGATCGATACGCGCCACAGTCGGGTAATCTAAAAAAAAAAAAACGGTTTTCAAACAAGTATGCTTTTAAAAAGCCTAGTATAGATTTAATGACAAAGTCGCATAACTGTAATCATACTGGTAAAGACCTACGAGTCACCCGTAATTCTTTCATATGTCGGGCAATCATGATAATCTTCAAATTAACATTTACTGATTGAACGTCAATTTACTTGCTATTATATATAATACCATCATAAACCATTTTTAAAATTCCGTATCAACACTTCCCGCCACCCCTCGACATATTGTGAAGTGGCTCGACTAAAAAACAGACTAACTAGAGGTATTGTGCTCTTGCAAGAGCACTAAAGTTAGGCGTATGTGACTTGAACCCGCAAAAGATTGGGTCGTATGAAGAGGTCACAATAGACAGTTTTTCATTTCCATGGGAGATCTCCACGATGCCCTTTCAATTGGGCCATTTCAAACCCTGGTTTCATTTTTTACTCTGTAATTCTTTTGACCCCTGTAACCCAGCAATGAACCGCTGACCCCCACAACGGAGCACGCCCATATAGACCTACTACCTAGATGTCTTCCTATGACATACAGCATGCAATTTGTAGCCCAGAATTTTTTGAAAATTTGGAACATTTCAAAACTTTGCCACCTCACAACCCAAACATAGGTCCTATGACAAGGTACCATAACTTTGTTTCATCTTTCATTACGGTCTACTTGATGATAATTTGACCCCGTTTTAAAAAGTTTATCACACTTAAGGTTTTTGCCCTTTGTGGCCCCCTACTTGACCTGTGACCCCACGTAAGCACACCGTATATAATCTTTGTGTCAAGGTCATTACTCTGAGCGATTTTGGTTATTAGAGGTTCAAGAGTTAGAGAGTTACGGTTACGAGGAGAAAGAAGAAAGAACGCAAGAAAACAATAAGTTAGACGAAACGCCTAATATCTGGTGGAAAACCGATTCCGTAAGAAGGCATCAAACAATGAAAGTCTATTAACGCCTTCTCTCCTCGTCACTGACTCCTGAACCTTTCCATATACACGATCAAAATTGAATTTTGCAGACTTTGAACTTATGTTTTTTT
>JAMKCH010023746.1:0-21546 GCA_023653785.1 Ophioderma brevispina
CTAATAAAATTGCTATTATGACACAATATTTGGGTGCTTCAAAATCTCTCCTTGCACCTTTAAAGATAAAAAAGGTATTTTCAAATTCAATGTACCTGTGCATTGGCATTTAAAAAAGATTAAATCATGTGCAATAAAATGAGCACAAACATGCACCTGGATGGTTTTAAGATCTACTAGATGTCGACTCATGAAGCCTGCAGGTAGGCAATCTCTAAACTGACCAGGTCTGGTTATCTGCTAAATTTGTCGGCTCAAAATATCATGCTAATTTCTGTCAAAATAAAAGAATTATCTTGCAGCCATGCTTCCACTTCTATGGCCTTTTTTCTTGAAGCATCTTTTGTTTTTCTTTATTTTTTTTCTTCACATTTTTCTTTTGCTTTCTGATTGCCTTTGCATAGGGGTACAGTATGCATGGTGTTTTGTTATCATTTTGAAAATCCACTGCACAGTCTGATTGTTTGAGCCATGCACACATTTTTTAGGTTGTCTGATGAAATCAGAAAGATCTTATTACAGCATGATTCCTGAGTGTGTGTGTCAAACTTTTGATATACACTTCTGGTTAAAATGTTGTCTAGCTTTTGAGTGCAGTGATGGGTCAAGTTGGTATACTTATAAAAGGAAACAAGGGGTCTTATGTGGGGTAACAGATGGAGAGGTCAGAGGTCATTCAGGGGTCACTTGGGGTCATGTGCATGTGGCATACACGTTGGTTAAAATATTGTCTACCTTTAAGGTCATTATATTGCTTGACACTTATTCTTTGACCACACAATCAGATGACCTATTTTGGACCGTTGTCCCTATTTTTGTTGTTTTGTGATTTTCACACTAAAAATCATCTTCTGGTTCAATTATGCACTGTGTAGTATATGCACTCAGAACAAAAAGAAACCTTGCGTGTTTTGTAACCATGCAAAATAAATCAAATCGAGGGTTTAGTGCAAGAAGGCCCCATCTGCAATAGCTGCCAGGTGTTAGTAATTTTTAAAATAAAAATCCAATGTAAAATGGTAGTTTGAACATGTTTTTTGTGGGCCGCCAGCTATAGCTGGCAGGATCACTTAGCAATCCGTTGTGCGTGTGTATGTGTGGATGTGTGTGTCACAAATTGTTAATTTTTTTTTAAATTGACCTCAATTGAAAAGTTTAACTTCAATTGGAACCAAACTTCTGCCATAGGTGCACAATGGGATCCGTCATATGTTGATGAGGTCAAAGGTCATGTTGAAAGGTCAAAGGTCATGTGAGGTCAAGTTGAAAAATGGGCTAAAAATGTAAAATTCATCTAAATTGAAAACTTGAAGTTCAATTGGAACCAAACTTTTGTCATAGGTGCACCATGCGATCCCTCATATGTTGATGAGATCAAAGGTCACGTGCCAGGGTCAAAGGTCATGGGGCGGCCCACAGCTTATATTCTTTGAATATAGCGAGCGCGAAAGCCGAGAACCGCGAAATTCTAGTTTTTTCTGCATTAGAGGTTGCACCTAGTGCCCTTGCAAGGTTCCAAACGTGAGGAACATTGCGTTGACTTAAGCATATCGCATAAATGCACCTTAATGAAAACAGCGCAAGGCATGGCATATGTGTTTTGGACCCTTTGTCTTGGCCATTTCTTGCATGATTTTCACCCACAAGTTGTCACATAAAATGGCAAGGACTTGGCATCAAAATGTGTATTTAAGAATTGTTCAACTGGTCGGACATTAGAGCCATGTTGGCTGTAAAACAAGCCAAGTTCTCTTTTGCAAGTGGTATGAAGATTGATATGTACGTCCATTAGTAGGAAAAAAAGAAATTTTTTTGGCCTGGCAATTTTATTGGGGTGATTTGTTTATGTATATGGTTGAGATATGAAACTATATAATTCCGATTAATTTAAATGGAATCGGAAAACTTTGTACCTTGATGTCATGGTCGGGTTGAAGGGTCACTTACCAGGTCAAAAGGTCATTAGAGGTCAACTTGTGTAAGAGAGAAGGAAATGTGTATCATGAAAGCAAGGGACACTAGTGGTTTGAGAAGTGGAACTGCTGGGTTTGTTTTGCTGTAAGGGTGCCCAAACTAAATCACCACAGATCATGTAATGGTTTACTTCCGGTAAAAAAACACAGACTAATTTTTAGAGTTTTCGTCATGTGCGAGTTTGTGAAGAGCTGTTTCTCTTTCTAAGTGCCATATATGCTTCAAATTAAAAAAGGACATAGTCTTTAAAACAGTGGCGGGGGGGGGTTACGATGAAATTTAAAATTTTGATTTTCACAGAAGAAGTAGGCCTGCGGTTATGAAGAATTGCGAAATGAGTTTTCAGGCTGAAAACGGGTGGAAAAATGGCAGTTCGTCATTTTAGGGTCTCTCATTCGGGAAAAAACTCAGAAGACCCCGCATACATTGCAACATAAGTTAAAGTTTCATCGATTTGCAATCCATTGAATTAAATTGTAGGGCCAATATTGCTGCTGAGTTCAAAATTCATTTTCAAAACCGGTATATTTGCGTGTATTTCAATGGGGCATGTATTTACTGGTGTGCGCCCTGTAAAGGTGGATTGTGTCACGTTAGCTGCGCGCACCAGTCCGCAAGCAGATATTTCTTCCAAAATTGTGACTTGGCGTTCTTAGCTGTCCGCGCGCGTACAAAATACCCTTGCGTACACTGTGCGATCTTCCGAAGCTAGGAAAGCACGTTGCACGCTTTGGCTCTTACTGTGTCCAAGGAATATGCAGTAGGCCTATCTGCTGTTCACAGAATTTAATGCATTATAGAACAAACTGAGTCAAAGCTATATTGTTACTTATAACGGGCCATCCAAGTAACTAAATATCCTCTTTTCCGAAAATAAGCCGCTTCTCTCCTGATTTTTCAACAACAACTTTTCACATAAAATGGCAAGGACTTGGCATCAAAATGTGTATTTAAGAATTGTTCACAATTGTCGGACATTAGAGCAATGTTGGCTGTAAAACACGCCAAGTTTCTCTTTTGTGCCAAGTGTATGAAGATTTGATATGGTAAGTCCATTAAGTAGAAAAAAGAAATTTTTTTGGCCTGGCAATTTTATTGTGGGTGATTTTGTTTATATTGTATATGGTTTGAGATATGAAACTATAATAATTGCCGATTAATTTACATGGAATCGGAAAACTTGGTACCTTGATGTCATGGTCGGGTTGAAGGTCACTTACCAAGGTCAAAGGTCATTAGAGGTCAACTTGTGTAGAGAGAGAAGGAAATGTGGATCATGAAAGCAGAGACACTAGTGGTTTGAGAAGTGGAACTGCTGTGTTTGTTTTTGCTTTAAGGGTGCACAATACTAAATCACCACGCATTTCATGTAATGGTTTTACTTCCGGTAAAAAACACAGCTAATTTTTAGATGTTTTACGGTCCTGTGCGAGTTTGTGAAGATCTGTAGTGCCATATTATGCTTCAAATAAAAGGTACATAGTCTTTAACACATTGGATACGATGAAATTTAAAATTTTGATTTTCACAGAGAAGTAGGCCTGCGGTGTATGAAGATTGCGTAAATGAGTTTTCAGGCTTGAAAACGGGTGGAAAATGGCACGTTCGCTATTTAGGGTCTCTCATCGGAAAAACTAATCGGAAGACCCCCATACATTGAAACATATGTTAAAGTTTCATCGATTTGCAATCCATTGATATATAACTTGTATGCCAAATATTGCTGCTTGAGTTCAAAATTTCATTTTCAAAACCGGTATATTTGCGTGTATTTCAATGGGGCAGTTATTTACTGGTGTGCGCCCTTTAATCTTCGCAATAGTTTTATTTAATGGAATCTAGATGATCCCAAAATCCAAGCTAAATCAGACTGGGTGAATTGACGATGTATAATGTGGTTTGACTCTTATGAATACATACTTCATGCGTCCAGGTGTATGTCTGACACTTATTTTCAAATTTCACCTAAGTGTACAAGTGGTGGGTGTGGAGGGTCCTTTATTCCTACAAATTGATTGCCCAGTGTTATGACAGACAATATTTTTTCCCTGACTGAAATTCCTTGTATGTCTAAAATTTTGATAGGCATCTGTTTATTAAGAAAATAATGAAATTTCATTGCCTCATTAAAGAGACATGAGGACATTTCCAGGAAGAAGTGCCCCCAATTTTTTTTAACCCGAGTTTTTTGCATATTTGGAATGCTTACCAATGTATTAGATTATACTTGAAGTGAATAAGCCGAATATGTCGTCTTTATGTAATAAGATGATTTAGTATTTTCTGTCATGTACGACAGAAAATTTTTTTTTTTTTTTTTTTTTTTCTTCGAGGCATTCTCAATAGGTGGTCTACAACCTATCAAATGCAATTTATGAGAAATTTGTATTCTGAAAAAATCTCCTGTCACTTTAAAGCTACTATCAGTGATTCACTCAAAAAGTCAAAATATTTGAAATTTGCAGGAATAGCTCAAGTTAAGGATAAGTCAGTAGAATTCCAGTTTGTTTGCAACTGTGTTCAAAGATATGAATCTCCATTCAGTTAAGTGTTGTAGTAGGTGCTCAGACAGAAATGACTAAAATATGTTTCTGTCCTTATTAGGTTGCTTTCAGATTTAACACTTGTAGGGTATGTTACAATAGCTATACTGATTTTTGATGATTTTCTAATTTAGCAAATCACTACTTAGATCATTGGGGGAAGCCTCTAGAAACACCCTCCTCCATTGTCCACGAACAGGAGTGTTGTAAAAATAAAAAATTCTCAAACTAGCAATCATGATTTTTTAACTAAGTATCTTTATTTTCAAATGTAAGGCCAAGAAAAAAACCAAGTTTGTCTCAGAAGACCGCGCACATTATGTTTAAAATTGGTTTTTGACCCCATAATTTGGGGTTTTTTTAGGTTTTACTCACTTTAATTTTTTTTTTTGTAAAAAATTTTAGAAAAAAAATGAAAATTTGGCCACAAAGCGGCCAAAAAATTGAAAAAAGTGGGCCAAAAAATGCATTAAAAAAAAAAAGAAAAAGAGGCAAGACTTCCATATGTACCCCCCTCTCATTATTTACATGCAACATAAAATGTTATTATTTTAGCTGTTTATTCCATTTTTTGATCAAACAAGGCCAAAATTAAAATAAATTTTGTATCATGTAAATATATACGAGGGTACATATGGAAGTCTTTCCGAAAAAGAAAAACCGCATTTCGCATTAGCATTTTTCTATAAAAAAAAAACGCATTTCGCATTGGCATTTTTCACATTTCTTCTGAGACAAACTTGTATTTTTTTGGCCTAATTAAACAATAAATATTAATGTAAAATTTAGTTAACCCTTTAAATACTGATAGCAATCACTCTGCTTCTGGCTTGTCTTTATCCTTCCGCTGTTCAAATCTTTGGCAAAATTCATCGGCAGGCAATACCACCATCCCAAAATGTCATATTAAAAAATCACAATGTTTGTGTTCATTATATAATTATGTAGTTCGGAATTTCTTAGCCACATATTAACAATTTATAAAATCCACATGCACAATATATTTTGTGCAAATGGGACAGTCATTGTCAATTTGTGTTCCTTTTGTTCCAAAATTGAAAAAAATGTTTTTCCCCTAATTTCTAGGTTACTTTATGGAATTCCAATTTTACACTGCTTAATTGTTACTGTCTTGTGTTCACTCAAGTGTGTTACCAATTTCATTGAGAAATTCCTATGGGAACATGTTTCTTTAAGTGTGGGTCCCATGGAGCGGAGACCATGTTTACCGAAATGTTAAAAGATCAAGTTGTCACATAGACTGAAAAAAAATCAAAGTTCTGTTGAACCTTGAATTATTTTGGTTGAATTTCTGGTCTGAATGATATGAAAAATGCTTTTAGGTATGTGCTTTCTGTGTGTGTTGCTACTTTTGTTCATGAATGAACACTTTTAGTTCTATTGTGTACAATGAATTATTGTAGCACTTCAGTTAATGTCTTATACTGCATGAGCACATCAGCATTGTTATTCTTTTGACACTGTTTCATTGTCGACTTTTAATGTTCATTATCTTTGAACACCGTGACCGCTGCTTTTTACTTTAGATGAGGTGTTCCTTGCCTGACCTTGTAAAAGGAATAACATTGTTGTTTTTCTAATGCTATTTTCAGACTGGCTGGGATACATCTGAGAGTGATTTAAGTGAAGGAGAGCTGGAGAAGAAAAGAAGGGCGCTCTTAGAACAACTTGCTGAGAACCACTAGCCTAAGTCGCTGAGACCCTTTGAATAGAACCTCCCGAAAGCACTAACAAGTAGTTCAGGCACTGACTGCATAATGTTGAACAATGCACATGGACTTAATCTTTGAGAGCAGTGGCTTTGTAATAACATGACTAAGCTATTACATTGGATACATTGACAGGATATGGATGAAAAAGTGTGTGATGTGTCATTATATACTCTGTCCAGCTCGAAGTATGAAGTAGCGATGCGAGCGTATACATTGAACCGAGTTTCAGTGCGCGTGTAGGTAAAGTACAACACACTGCAACTGAAAGGCAGCACTGGGTGTACCCGCGCGCGCGCGTCGCCACTTCATACTTCAGATTAAACAAAGTATACATGAGAGCATTTTGTAGTGACACTACACGTTGACAGGATATAGATGGAATAGTGCAGGCTGTATCATGGGAGGTGGCTGTGGGAGGGCAGGAAACCTACAAGAAAGCTTATTGTGCATGCTTTTTCACACCTTCAAAATTTCTCAATCTGCATCAATTTCTTGAAGTTTTTTATTCCCCACATTATCAGTATTTTTATGTGTTTCTTACTGTATTTGTTTCACCTTGCACATCAGAAATAGTGTAAAGGTGCTTGTTCCGATTTATGTGTATTGTGTTCTCTACTTGATATGAGAGCCTGGCACTTGCACATACACACCATCAAGTACCATGGGAAACAAACTTGCGGTTTTGATGCTAGACGCGATAATGCATAGTGCAACGCCTTATTCAATACTGTGCTAATATTGATGGTTAACCACTAAAATGGCGTTTTTTTTGTGTATATCTTGGGAATGAAATGGATTTGAGGGCTCAACTTTCAGGACGACAATGAGAAAAATACAGCCTTTCATCTGATATCAAAATCGATACTACTTCCGGGTAAATCAGGGGGGTCCCAAAGACGATCGGAACACGCACCTTTAATTTTGTCTTAGCAAGAATACTAACGTAAACCCCAAGTAATAGTAACGCAAACCGACAGATCAATGACACCCAACACCCCCATCCTCCTGCAATGGCTGAAAATTGTCTAACCCTTTATGATAAGGTTTCTAATGGTAGCTTAGTGAAAGAGTGAAAATATCAATTTTCAGCCCCAAGCTGAGATAATGGGAAATGCCACTTACAATGTCAGTTGATAATATGAAGAGACGACAGACTCTGATGTCCCACACCCTCTGGTGCCACAGTTTTTGTTCAACACAGCTAGATAAATCCCCTTTCATGCCCGTGGGAATGTGCGCATGCATTATGTATAGTCTTTGCATAGTACCAGCTGTGTTTATGTTGCACCAATGCTTTTGGGGATATTAATTTGTTGTATTTATGAGATCTGCTTATTGATACCGGTCAAAACTCTTGTCAATACCAGCAGGTGAATAATTTATCACGCATCTATTCCAGTCAGTCATGGGCAGTTGTATACGCAACTAAATGCAGGCCAGAGTTCAGCAACCCTCAATGCTGTGAATAGTCAAATACTGTGTTTTGTAAATTATTTCAATATATTTTACTGTACGTTTTAAGTTTGTGTTGACCTTAAGAGTGTACATTATACACACTAGACTTAAAGGTGCAAGGAGAGATTTCACATAACGTTTGTCCCTAAAAAATGTGACAATTCTGATTTTTGCACTCATGTAAAGCTTTTTATCAAAAATATCCCCATGTGAAAGATTATCCTGAGAACATTTCTTTTGGTACAAAAATTGTGAAATTTCTAATTTACTATGGTAGCAAATACTAAATTCAGCCTATGTTTTGTATTGAAATTAAATCAAAATCGCCTTTTGTTTTCACTTTTAAGGCATTTCTGTAGCCAAATACAAGGTAAGAAATCTATTGGGGGGTCTTACCTATATGAAATCTCTCCATATGACACAATATATGGATGCCCCAAAATCTTGTTGTACCTTTAAAGCCTGGTAATTCTCAGTGTTTCATATTGCTTAAATGTGCGTGTTCGAATCCCCTTTGGGACCCCCCTGATTTACCCGGAAGTAGTATCGACTTTGATAATCAGATAAAAGGCTGTATGTATCGCATTGTCATCCTGAAATTTCAGCTTCTAAATCCGTTTCTTTCCCCAAAATATGCCGTTTTAATGGTTAGCCATCAATATTAGCACAGTAGTGAATAGGGACTTGGAATGTGCATTATTGGTTCTACTATCAAAACCGCAAGTTTGTTTCCCACTATACAAGTGCTAAGATTTCATATCAGAGTGAAAGCATGGTACACATAAATCGGTACAAACACCTTTAGCTGTATTTTTTTTGCACCTTTCAAAAATCACGGAATGGACCCCTGCCTGCCCCCAGATTTAACAAGAAAAATAATGCTACCTCCCTTTTTTGTGGTAATTGTCAGGTTGGTAGTCATTTTTCTTCAAGGGATGTTAGGGATATAGCAGACAAAATGAAACCACAGAATAACCACTTTCTTAACAGAATTTCTATTTGCATAAATTGAGAAAACATAATGCATTAAAAATGTTCTTAACATTTGATTGGTGGATACTACATCATGTGACATAAAATATTCCCACTACTATTTCCCTGAAATTTCACTGCAGATAACAAAGTTGTTATAAAAAGTGAGTATTGCCCTCTGTTGACATTACCCCAGGGCAATAGTAACATACCTGCCAACCTTCCTTGTTTTATAGGAATCATCCCTATTTTGAACTTTCAAAACTGCAGAAAATAGGGATATCCCTATTTCTGAGATTTCAAACAAATCTTTAAATACTTGCCAGAAAAGCCCTAAAATATTTTCTGGGCTCCTGGGGCACTCCCTGCAGCTTCAGAGACACTAAAATCCAGTAACATCAGGGCTGTGTACTCCACTAGAGACCTTAAAGTGGGCCACAAATAAACACCACCCATAAGGGCTTTCGTGATAAGGTGTTTGTGACACATGTATTCTGAATTTTTGGTTCTCAATGTTGGCAGGTATGTAACTCTTCTTAGCAACTTCTTCCCTTATATGCAGACCCTACCTGGGTTGAAAGAAAATATGAATGAAACCTGATAGTGTAATAACTTTAAAGGAGAATCCGTACAACAAATAATATTATACAAATACAGTGTACTCTATATTGACCACATATCGAATGGTTTCATCGAAAAACAGAATTATATTAACCATAAAGATGAAAATCATCTAGTTTGACCATGCGCTTTTTAAAATTCACTCGTATATAACATGTTATGTAATACGGTCGGCACGTTTTCGTCATACATGCCATAGGAAATAAACATCGTGAAAGCGTCACATGTGAAGGTGTATGACGCTACTGTGCCGTTCGTATCACATAACAAAATATACATATCCCATATATAATTTCAAATAGCGCATGGTCAGACAAAATGTTTTGATTCATTTTATGGTTAGTATAATTCTGTTTTTTCCATGAAACCACTCGATATGTGTTCAATAATTATTTTTATAGCTTATATTGTGTAAGCTATTCTTAGTACAGGTTCTCCTTTAAGGCACAACCTTTTTGTCCACAACATATGAACAGACTGGCATGTCGGTATTGGCCTATATGGATTGCTATTGACTTGTTAACCAGTTTTCTCATTGTCAGTCAGTCAAAATGAAGACCGTTTTCTGTTTAAATACAAACTTTAATCCTTTTTGCACACTTGTACCCAGTGGAAATTTATTTCTATTAGTGGCAAGATAAAATAGCTATGTTGAAATAACACAAAAAGTGAGTATTTTAAACGTGTCTTCATAAAACAACTTTGATAGGCAACTACCAATTTCAGCAATTTATAAAATATCTGTAGTCTCCTTGAAATGTTTTGATATATGTGTATGTATCATATTCAGTCACCTTTGCTTCTGCTTTAAGGGGTGGTCTAGCAAAGGAATTTTTTTAAACATGCCGAAATTAACCCAGGCCAAGGGGTTCTCGGGTGTGGTGTATTTATTGTCAAGGCATGTTTCATGAGAGAGGGTCTCCAATACTGTTTTGTCCACAAAATAAGTAATGGTGTGCAATACAGGAAAAGGGATTTAGGCTGATTAATTTTCTTTACTAATTTACTTTTGGATGTGTATCTTCCAAACCTTTCTATATTTTTTATTAAACTGGTAAAATGCCACAAATTATATTGATATTTGCATTGCACATGTAGTAAAATTGTTGAAGATTTCACACCTCTCTCATAAAACATGCTTCAAATGTCAAACAACATCAAGAGTTTTGGTGTCATTTTATAATGTGGTTAGAGTTTTACTGAAAACTATTAACTCAACCGGAGGAAGGGGATTACTTGGGATTCTTGATGGGACTCCATGAGACACTGTGTATGTTATATGAATTCAATACAGGATGTGTTGGACAATGGGAAGGAAATGGTCCTGACGTTAGTAGAGGAAGATTTTTAAATAAAATTCAAAACACTGACACTGTTTTGTTTATTGTTATTTTGACTCAATAGTGTATTGATGAACAGGAAATTGTGTTCCAGTGTGGCAATATTGGAATGCTAGCTATGCGTGACTGTTTTATCCAATGTACGTTTGCTTGTTTTAAATGTTAAAGGCTGACTCTGAAATTTCCCAATGAGCCCCTCACTTTCCAAACAATCGTTTTTTTAGCATGTATGTAATGTTTGTCCATATTTTAATCACTGTGTAAAACCAAGCTCAAATTGAAGTTTCATATAGAAACTAACATCTTTGTTTTGAAAATTCTGGATCCGGAATTTTTTTTTATACACAGTATGAGTATCCTATGGCCCTGTTGTACTCCACATCAATGTAAATTAATGTTCAAAACGAAAATCCGATTGATCTCAAACTTTGGAATTGAGCATTTTAGGTGACTAAAATAATCAATCTGTTAGTTCTAGTTCACTATTTTTAATTAACGACACTATCAGTGATTCATCCAAATATCAAAATATTTGTCGTATCTCACCTATTTTTTATTTTTTTCATGCCGAAACTACATGCCTCTTTGTTTTTTTTTCTGTGAAGGCCTTCGCTTGATTTACGACCATTTTGAACAAAATCAGACGCTACGGTATGACGTCGGCGTTCTTAGCTTATTTCCATTGAATTATACACGAACAGCAGAAATCCAGTTTTTTGTGCTAAGGATACCTTTACACGACTGATGTTTTATCCTGTATTTATTTGATTTATGTGTAGTAAGAGCATGGTTGGCATACTTTGAACACACATCATGGCCAAAAAATCTACCTTTTGCTTGAAAAATGGCGAAAAAAAAAAAAACCATGAATGTTGCGATTTTTGGCATGACGTCATGTTTTGACGTCACTGTGACGCATACAAGGGTATGTTACTTTTTTGGGGATCAATGAACTCGGGAAGGTCATAGCTATCCATTGGTACCATTTGATATTCATCGATACTTTCCGAGATAGGAGGGGGGCGGAATCGCGGGTTTAGATGGGTCCAAAAAGCCGGCTCTTTTAGGGTTAAAGGGCAAAACTTCACTCTGTGATGATTTTGTCCTTTTTACCCTAACTAAACCTTTTTTTTCCCCAGCTACTTTGCGAAGTAAGAATCAAATATAAAATTCCACAATAAACCATCATAGGACATGGGTTTACCTTGCTTGGTTACGGGGAACAAATCCACAGGATGCTATAAGGTTTTTTCTTCCTTTTTATAATCCCGTGGCTTTATTAGCAGGGTGTATTGGTGGACAGCAGATTTCCATCTGTGGGTGTGTTAGTCTGTGTGTGCATTCCATTTTGGTTAGTTTGGCTGTTTTTCTCTTTTTTCCGTGGCTTTATTGCAGGGTGTAGGTGTGACAGCATATTTCATCTGTGGCGTGTTGTGTGTGTGTGCATTCCATTTTGGGTTATTTGGCTGTTTTTCTCTTTTTATCCCGTGGCTTTAATTAGCAGGGGGTATTGTGACAGCAGTTTCTTCTGTGGGTGTGTTGTCTGTGTGTGATGCATCCATTTTGGTTAGTTGGCTGTTTTTCTCTTTTATCCTGTGGCTTATTAGCACGGGGGTATTGTGACAGCAGTTTCATCTGTGGTGTGTTAGTCTGTGTGTGTGCATCCATTTTGGTTAGTTTGGCTGTTTTTTCTCTTGTTCTCCTGTGGCGTTTATTAGCAGGGGGTATTGTGAAAGCAGGTTTTCTTCTTGGGTTTTTTATCTGTGTGTGTCATTCCATTTTGTTTCGTTGGCTGTTTTTCGCTTTTTATCCCGTGCTTTCAGATGGGGATATTGTGACAGCAGGTTCTTCTGTGGGTGTGTTAGCTGTGTGTGTGCATTCCATTTTGGTTAGTTGGCTGTTTTTCTCTTTTTATCCCGTGGCTTTATTAGCAGGGGGTATTTAACATCCAGATTTTCTTCTGGGTTGTGTTTAGTCTGTGGGTGTGCATTCCATTTTGGTTAGTTTGGCTGCTTTTTCTCTTTTTATCCCGTGGCTTTATTAGCAGGGGTATTTGAACAAGCAATTTCCTTCCTGTGGTGTGTTAGCTGTGTGTGGTGCATTCCATTTTGGTTAGTTTGGCTGTTTTTCCTCTTTTTACCCGTGGCGTTTATTAGCAGGGGGTATTGTGACAGCAGATTTTCATCTTTGGGTGTGTTAGTCTTTGTGTGTGCATTCCATTTTGGTTAGTTTGGCTGTTTTTCTCTTTGAAGTCCTCCTGGCTTTTATTAGCAGTGGGTATGGTACAGCAGATTTCATTCTGTGGTGTGTTGTCTGTGTGTGTGCATTCATTTTGTTAGTTTGGCTGTTTTTCTCTTTTATCCTGTGCTTTATTAGCAAGGGGGTATTGTTACAGCAGGTTTCTTCTGTGGGTGCTTAGTCCCTGTGTGTGTGCATTCCATTTTTGGTAGTTTGGCTGTTTTTCTCTTTTTATCCCTGGGCTTTAAGAGGCAGGGTTGTGACAGCAGGTTTCTTCTGTGGGTGTGTGTAGTCTGTGTGTGTGCCATTCCATTTTGGTATTTGGCTGTTTTCCTCTTTTAATAAATCCCCCTGCTTTATTAGCAGGGATTGTGACACGCAGATTTCATCGTGGGTGGTTAGTCGGGTGTGGTGTGCATTCCATTTTGGTTAGTTTGGCTGTTTTTCTCTTTTTATCCCGTGGCTTTATTGCAGGGGGTTTGTGACAGCAGGTTTCTTCTGTTGGTGTGTTATCTGTGTGGGGTGCAGTCCATTTGGTTAAGTTTGGCTGTTTTTTCTCTGTTTATCCCGTGGCTTTATTAGCAGGGTGTATTGTGACGCATCTTTTCATCTGTGGTGTGTTAGTCTGTTTGTTGCATTCCATTTTGAGTTAGTTTGGCTTTTTTCTCAAAGAAATTTTTATCCCTGGCTTTATAGCAGGGGTCATGCCAGCAGATTTCATCTGTGGGTGTGTTAGTCCGGTGTGTGTGCATTCCATTTTGGTTAGTTTGGCTGTTTTTTTCCTTTTTATCCCGTGACTTTAGTAGGCAGGGGTATTGTGCCAGCAAGTTCTTCTGTGGGGTTGTTAGTCTGTGTGTGTGGCATTCATTTGGTTATTGTTTTTTGGCTGTTTTTCTCTTTTATCCTGTGGCTTTATTAGCAGGGGGTATTGTTACAGCAGGTTTCTTCTGTGGGTGTGTAGTCTGGTGTACTGTGCATTCCATTTTGGTTAGTTTGGCTGTTTTTCTCTTTTTATCCCGTGGCTTTATTAGCAGGGTATTGTTCAGCAGGTTCTTCTGGGGTGTGTTAGTTCCTTTGGTGTTCATTCCATTTTGGTTAGTTGGCTGTTTTTTTCTCTTTTTACCCGTGCTTTATTAGCAGGGGGTATTGTGACAGCAGATTTTCCTCTGTGGGTGTGTTAGTCCTGTGTTTGTGCTTCCATTTTGGTTATGTTTGGCTGTTTTTCTCTTTTTCCCGTGCTTTATTATCAGGGGGTATTGTGACAGCAAGGTTTATCTGTGGGTGGTGTTTATTCTGTGTGTGTGCATTCCATGTGGGTTGTTTTGGCTGTTTTTCTCTTTTTAATCCCGTGGCTTTATTAGCAGGGGGTATTGTGACGCAGATTTCTTCTGTGGTGTGTTAGTCTGTGTGTGGCCATTCCATTTTGGTTAGTGGGCTGTTATTTCTCTTTTTATCCCGTGGCTTAATTAGCAGGGGGTATTGTGACAGCAGATTTCCCTTCTGTGGTGTTGTTAGTCGTGTTGTGTGCATTCCTTTTGGTTGTTTGTGCTGTTTTTCTCTTTTTTCCGTGTCTTTATTAGCAGGGGGTATTGTGACAGCAGATTTCATCTGTGGCTGTGTTTGTGTGTGTGTGCATTCCATTTTGGTTAGTTTGGCTGTTTTTCTCTTTTTCTAATCCCTGGCTTTATTACAGGGTTTATGTGCCATCAGATTTCATCTGTGGCGTGTTAGTCTTTGTTTGTGCATTCCATTTTGGTGTAGTTTGCTGTTTTGCTCTTTTTACCCGTGGCTTTATTAGCAGGGTGTATGTGACAGCATATTCATCTGTGGCTGTGTTTCTGTGTGTGTGCATTCCCTGTTTGGTTATTTGGCTGTTTTTTGTATCTCCTGCCCAACTGCTCGGCCAAATGCAGCCAAACGTGATCAGAAGAACACTGGCCCCAGGTTCAATATGACAACGTTCAAGCTTTAACTTACGTTTAGCGGACACGGCTGTGAAAAAAATATTTAGGGGTGAAACGTCAAACTCTTGATTACTGACATGTTTCTAGGGGTAAAATATCATATTTTAGATTTTGGCACGTAAAGCCCGATATTTTTTCACTGATTTTGAGAAAAATTCATTTTCTTGGCCATTTTAGCCAAAAGGGCCGTTTTCGGGTGACAAAATTTTGACTTCTAATTTCTGCGAGTGAGGGGGGGGGGTTAACGAAAACTACCTATTGTGACTACTGCTTTATCTATCATGTGACAGGGGTACATTGTAATATTCAAATCTTAAATGGGACAATCTATTTCTTATTTTTTGTAACGGTTAGAAAGTGCGGTTCCAGGGTGACCATTGATTTGGGAAAAATGCAATTTTCGCCAATTTTTGTGATTGAAAAAGCCATAAGTCCTCAATGGTATGAGCTATGGTGATTCTTCTTGTCTTTTTGTTCAGTATTCAGTAGCTAAAATAGTGGGATAATAAAACTTGACTAAGTTGAATATTACTGAAAAAAAATAAAGTAGTAACTATGTTACCCGATACCTCTACCATTTTTAAAGGGTGTGAAAAAAAAATAAGGCCTTCGCAAGAAAAAAATAAGTCCTTCCAAACTTGTGAGGTTTTAAGTCTAAACAAATATAACCTTGCTATATAGCCAAGACCTCCTCTAGAGCAAGTTTATAATTTGTTTAGCCATGTGAGTCCCAGTTTTTTGAAGGACTTATTTTTTTTTTTGGGGCAGCCGATTTGGACTCAAATTTGAGGACTTCGGGCAGAAATATGCTTGTACGTGCTATAGGAAAATTTTTTCAAGTTAAATACTTATGTATCTTGTTATTTCAGATCGTTTTTTCTACAACAAAATTTCATGCCTAGAAAATGGTATTTTAAGTAGGATATCTTTCCCTTTAAGTTTTCCCACCATTCTGTCCACCAAACTTAAGTCAAAGCTGAAGCTGTCATATTGTGTACTCCAAGTGGGGGTGAGGGGTCATGTGGTGCCATTAAATGGGTACTCTTTGAAAATCTATCCATTTTCACACACAAAGAAATGCTACGATCAATTGGTCAGTATAAGCTGACCCAAGTCAAGGTTATGTGTGTGGTTTAAAAGGGAGTCTTTCATTGCCTGTGTATTTTAAAAAAAAGTTCTTTCGAAAGTAAAAGTACCAATAATTTGCTTGCAGAAATTGGGTCATATAATACCCCTTCATATACCAGGTCTATAGGCCATGTTACAAAATGGGCTAACATGTCAAATTGGCCTCATTTTGAGATATTTAAAGTCCAACTGTTACAGAACTTGGGGTCATAGATGCCTTGGGAACCTCATATGATAAGGGTTCAAGTGTCACATACCAATTCAAATTCCTCTGAATTATACAGGAATGCAGTGATTGTTACCCCAAAATCTTGAAAAAGCATTTACATTCGGTAAAAAAGACACAAACAGGCCGCTGAAAATAAATAAACTGCGGAAATTTGGAATTAAAAACATCTGAAAATCTCTGGGTTATGACTTGGTTGAAAACATAAATTGACATAATTGAAAGGTTGACGTTTTTAAATTGCCAAACCAAATTTGGGTCATGCATGCAAAAGCAGACATTCATATGATAATAGGTCAACACTTGCAAAAAACAAAGGTCATCTTAGGTCAAGGTTATAAAAAGGAGTGAGGAATGGTTGGATCGCGAAAGCAGGGTGACACTTGTATCTCCTACCCAAACGTTTGGGTGAATTGAATCCAAACTTGGTCCCGGGTACATGCTGCACGCCATGTAGTAGTAGAGTTCATGTGGACTGATTAACGAACACTTACTGGCACTTTGAACAATAGTGTGCCCTCAAGATTTTTCAAATCGATATTTTTGCATATACAAAAGCCCTCGCCCGAAATGATTAAGACCAAATCAGCTTCCTTATGGGTTAAACGGAAAACGATTTTATAATTTAACGTCGCCGGCGATGTTAAATACAGCAGGACATGAAAATGGCGTTAACCCAGAAGAACACGCAAGCCGTATGCTTGTTTCCCATGCTATGCATACTGTTTGATTGTTATATAACCTTTGTGGTTTTAAAGTATGACTCAGAGATTTCGAAAATTATTTTTTTGTTGTAATAATGAAAATATAGTCAACAGAACTAAAGATAGTAACCTAAAATGCCACAATTCCGAAATTTGAGATGAATCGGACTTTTTTGTTTTGATGCAGGAAACATTTTATGTGTCAGTCTTAGTCCCATAGGATACTGTTGTATAACAAAAAATTCCGAATCCCGGAAATTTTATAACAAAGTTGTGAATTCTTCTATATGAAGGAATTCGACTAAGCTTAGCAATTTCACACATGGATTTAGTATTGGTGGACAAGCATATGTACATGCAAAAAACACAATTTGTTTGGGAAATGAGGCCAGCCTTAGGAAATCTCTGAGTCGGCCTTTATATCAGGGAGACAGTCAAAAATATTCATGTAATATACCATTGTTTGATTTTAAAGTTATGGAAAAAACTTTAAGCTTGCCCTACCTAAAAACTACCTGGATGTCTTATCCTCATATCCAAGTGTCCCTATCTGTTTTGCGGGTATGGTATTTTTATTTTTTTTTATTTTTTTTGGTGTTAAAATAGATCTCTGTTCTTCAAATTGGCCCGGGATTCATTTTGATGAGCTACATGAAGAAGAGAAATTTCATATGTGGTGAAAAATTGGGCCCGGTAGTGCCAGTGCCGCCTTTAAGGCATCTAAATGCCACACAACAAATGTTACGATCGACACCCCAAATTGGTCAGTATAAGCACTGACACAAGGGGTCCTACATTAAAGTAGTTTAGTTATACGAATTGTACCTATCTTTCTTAGGAGATGCGAGTGTTGGCCTAGCTGGTAGGGTGCTGCCCTAGTGGCGCAAATTTACCAAAAATTCATGGGTTCGAATCCCCGGCTGGGGCACTTGCTGGATTATTCGGGTACTAAATTTTGGAATTTGATTGTTCGATACCAGCATGAAAATACAGAAACCGCTTCTCCATACATGGCTCACTTGAAGTGGGGGGGAAGGAAAATGAATCATGCAAGCATCCAGTCCTTTGGAGGGGATCTGTTAGCTGTCGGTCCCGGTACAGAGCTAATAACTGTACATACACCTCACAGCAGTGTTGAATAACAGTGGGTGAAAACCCCTGACCTGTTCCAATCCGCCACCACGCCCTCAAATAGGCGATTGTGGCAGCCCATCAACAATTAGTCCATTTAGAATCGTCCCCCCATACATACAACCCTACATCATACATTTAATGGAAAGCTTATTATGTCTACTTTCAGATTAAGGCAGGATGTGAAATTGCCAATGTGGGTCAGAAGGGTTTTGGGTCATTTTTGCCAAAACATACATTTTGGGGCAAAACAATGATTTTTTGAGACTATTGGTATTTTTGACATCTATATAAACATGGGCGGCCCATTATGTAAAGGTTTCAGACCATATTGTGTCCCAAAAGCCTCACAATAAGCTTCCTAAGTTTACCAAAAAATATACAGTAAGTATAGGCGATAGTGGGTGAAAATATACGTTTTTCTCAAATTCATGTTTCTAACACCAGAAAAATAGTTAACTTTTAGCTTAGCATCAAAACGTATGTATTTTATGCTCTAAATTGAGCTGAAAATACTTGATCTACCATTGGCATTCGGATTAGGTATGATGTGATACTGCCAATATGAGCCAAAATGTGATTTTTGGGTCATTTTAGTCAAAAACATACATTTTTGGGTAAAAAATGGTTTTTGAGATATTGATATTTTTGACATCTATATAACATGCCCCATCTATGTAAGAAGGTTTCAGAACTATATTTTGTCCCAAAAGCTCACAATAAGCTTCCAAAGTTTACAAAATATACAGTAAGTATAGGCGAAATTGGCTGAAAATACACGTTTTTCTCAAATTCATGTTTCTAACACCTGAAAAATAGTTAAACTTTTAGCTTAGCATTCAAAACGTCTGTGTTTTATGTTCTAAATTGAGCTGAAAATACTTGAGCTACCATGGACATTCAGATTAGGTATGATGTGTAACTGCCAGTATGGGCCAAAGGTGATTTTGGGTCATTTTAGTCAAAAACATACATTTTTGAGTAAAATGATTTTTGAGATATTGTTATTTTTGACATGCCCCATCAGTTTCAGAACTATATTGTCTCCCAGAAGCTCACAATAAGCTTCTAAAGGTGCCAAAATATATAGTAAGTATAGGAAATATGGAGTCGGTGAAAATGTGCATTTTTCTCAAATTTATGATTCCAAAACCTGAATAAGACCTAAACTTTAGCTAAGCATTCAAAACATCATGTTTTATGTTCTAAATTTAGCTATAAATACTTGCAATACCATTCAGTTTATGTATGATTTACACATGTCAAGTTGGACTGAAGATATTTTGGGCCATTTTAGTCAAAAACATCAATTTTGGTGAATAATATGAAAGGTATTTTTGAGATAATGGTGCTTTTGACATCTATGTAACATTCCTTATCTATGTTAGTAAATTTTAAAACTATATCATGCCTTAGAACTTCAAAATAAGCTTTTTAAAATACAAAGTAAGTATAAGTGATATTGACTGGAAATGTGTGAATAATGTGAAATCCTATTCTTAACAAGTATTGGCAATATTTGACAAATGCATAAATATGGTTCTTGGTACATTGCTTTCTATGAAATGTTTCTACGTAGACTGTACTGAATAATTCAGCTTACTACCTGCACATAAATAATGATCGAATACGATACAAAATTAAGGTTCACGAATCGGACCCTAATCATGTTAGTTCAACTCCCGGTTCATATGGGCCCGGGTGTTAGGTTAACAAAGTTACTCATCCATGTCTCCAACATGCGTTAGATACTTTAAATTAATGATTGCACTTTTTAAAGTCTTTTATAGAAGACTTGCATAGATTCTGCTAAATCACAAAATTCAATCAAACAAATCAAAATTTGTAAACTCGCCAATGATTTTCCTAAATTGCACAGACTTATGTTAAATCGCACAAGATTTTGTTAAATCGCACACAATTCTGTTAAATTGCACAGTTTGCATAAAATCGCAACAAATTACATCCAATCGCTTAAGAATTTGTAAAATTGCACAGGATTTCTTAAAATCACATATAGGGTTTGATTGAGTCTTGAGAAATTATAAAAAATCTTGGAGGAATTTGGAGAATTGAATATTTCACAAGATCTCAAAATCGCATAAAATTTCAAAGAATCAAGGTTGAATTTCTTAAAATACATGTATCTATAGATTTTCATAGACTGATTGCAATTTCCCACTTTTCCCCAGTGACATCGGACATGGGGCCTTTTTAAGCTGCTGAGGTATGACATAGTTCTAAAATCTACTTATACGTACACTCTAAGAAAAAAATACAGCTTAGAACCTTTTTTTGTCCTCTATATGGAACCCTCAAGAATGGAACCCTAAAAATGGTTCTTAAAAATCTGAGAACCCAAAAAGGTTCCTAACAGAACCATAAAAAGTGCTATACAGCAGTTAAAGAATGATTTTTGGTTCGTTGAAGAACCTTACAGGGTTCCATATAGAGGACAAGTTTAGAACCTCTTTTGCACCTTTTTTTTCTGAGAGTATTGATACCATTATCTCAAAAATCATATTGTTGCCCAGAAATGTATGTTTTTGACTAAATTGGCCCAATTTGACATGTCAACATAATACCTATACTGAATGCCAATGGTATTTCAAGTATTTTCAGCTAACTTTGGAGAATAAAACATGGATGTTTTGAATATGTACCTAAAGTTTAACTATTATTCAGGTTTTAGCAACCTAAATTTGAGAAAAAATATTTTCACTAAATATCGTCTATACTTACTGTATATTTTGTAAACTTTAGAAGTTTATTGTGAGCTTCTGGGACACAAAATAGTTCTGAAACCTACTTACATAGATGGGGCATGTTATATAGATGTCAAAAATATCAATATCTCAAAAATCATTTTTTTGACCCAAAATGTATGTTTTTGACGAAAAGGACCCAAAAATCACATTTGGCTCATTTTGGTAGTTCCACATCATACCTCATCTGAATGTCAATGGTAGCTTAAGTATTTTCAGCTCAATTTAGAGCATAAAACACAAACGTTTTGAATGCTAAATAAAAGTTATCTATTTTTCAGGTTTTAGAAACATGAATTTGAGAAAAAAGTATATTTTCACCCAATATCGTCTATACTTGCTGTATATTTTACCAATTTTAGAAGCTTATTGTGAGCTTCCGGGACACAATATATGTTCGAAACCTATTTACATAGATGGGGCATGTAATATGTCAAAAATAGCAATATCTCAAAAATAATTGCCCAAAAATGTATGTTTTGGGCTAAAATGACCCCAAAACCACCTTCAGCCAACATTGGCAGTTCCACACCATACCTAATCTGAATGCCAATGATATCTTAATATATTTGCAGCTCAATTTGGAGAATAAAACATGCATTGTTTGAATGCTTAGCTAAAACTTCTATTATTCAGGTTTTGAAACATGAATTTGAGAAAAATGCATATTTTCACCCAATATCACCTATACTTACTGTATATTTTACAAACATTAGAAGCTTATTGTGCACTTCTGGGACGCAATATATGTT
>JAMKCH010023747.1:0-20919 GCA_023653785.1 Ophioderma brevispina
ATCGGGACACAGTTGATTTTGTCATCTCATAATTGATGAAGATATTTGTTTTACGTATCGGATTGGAATGAAAATAAATGCAAATTAAAGCTGTTTAGTGGCTTTCAAATGAAATACCAAACAAAGACCCATTCGTACTCTTCTGGTTATCAAAATTCCCGTCGTTCCGAGTTCTGTTAACATTTTTTGGGACAGCCTGTATTCAGGCTAATGACCAAACTTCCGGTCAGTCCTTTTGACCGTTAATGACGGCGTTCTCCTCATCAGGAGTGTTGTCAGATATTGGTAGAATGTAGTGCCCGGCCCCCGGCTCTATTGACCCTGCTTTCTGATCAAGATATGATTCCTTATATGTCTTTAAAGTCTATCTTGCTCAACGTTTCTTTGATGGGTTGCCACCTTCATAGCCTATAAATGGATATGTCCTTGAAGCAAATTAGCAACAGGGTGGGGCAGGAAAGATAGCGTCGTTGTTTGCCGTTCCCATAGGGTTAGCAAGTAATCACCTAAAATTGACAAATATTCTAAAGTCGAATAAATATGTTTGATATCAATATTTTCCACTCAAAATGCCGTTGGCGTGAAGAATCAACTCCAGTCTAAGTATTTTTTTTTGGTATGAATAACGGTTACAAACGGGATCCATTTTGAAACGGGCTTCGCTTGACTTCATGTTCAATCGCAGGGTCACCGCCATTTATAGCTGCGGACCATGATACCAAGGCCCGGTACCAGGTAGCCCAGGGTAGCCCATGCCACCACCGTGGAAGGATTCGTTGACCTGAATGTAGCAATTCATCTATGTACGGGGTCTTTAAAAACGATTGATGATAGTTTTGCAAGCACAATTTGCACTCACCGACTTCTTAAAGCAAAGGCAATTATAAACGGTCCGCGGCTTCCGTAAGGGAATTCCCACTCTCCACTCCCCACCTGATCTATTATAAACGCGCACAGTGACTTCAAATTCCGGTCAATGTTCAGCTCGTCCAATGACTCGTTCGGCAGTTTTGCGCTATGAATGAAGCTTGGCCGCCACCGCCTGATTAGCACATTTTTAAGAGCGCCCCCCATTTTTCAACAAAATTACACGTGGACGGAATTGGTAACTGGCTAGTAAACTATACATGTGAATGGTTAAGCTCGAAAAAAAAAATTTTGTCTGTTGTGTCCAAACGAAGGAATTTTGTAATTAGAATAAGTATTATCGTGGATACCTATAATTAATTCAACGGCTGCGGAAACGGCCTTCCAATGTGAAACAAGCCGGGAAATAGCGCCATGGACGTGTATGCGCTCACCATTAGTGTTTATTGTTCAGGAAAGTCAGTTAGAGGTTATCTTCTCGAGGTGGCCATATTTCAGCATGGACGACATAAAAACGTAGCTTCCAGCTCTGTCGTTAAGTCCAATCTGTGGATCCCAATTCTAATTACAAAATCGCTTATTTTATGATAAATACGCATTTCTTCGCATTCCTCGTCGCAGGTATAGTTCCTAGACAGATTACCAAAACGTAACCTGTGCCAAAATATCAAAATTTTGAAAAAATGTGCTTATATTGCTTTAACATGGATCCGGATTGCTGATTTGTTTGGCTCTCCAGCGGAAGATGTTTTTCTTTGGCGATTTTTCAGCTTCTGATTTGTGTCTCAGTCTTGTCCCAGGTAGCCGTGAAAAAATACTTACATTGGGGACAAACCTCAGGCCTATTAATATCTTAATACACGGTTGGCCCACTTTGATGACCAAATTAAAAACTTGGTTGTGTATGTGTGCATGATATAAGAATGCATTATTCCCCAAGGCATGTCAAAGATAAGTTATGTTCAAATAACAATATTTAATCAACAAACAACAAACATTTCATCATGATGCTTCAATTGAAAAGCTTTGAAACATCCATCTATCTTAGATGTGACATTAATTTATTTAGGTCACCATTTATTACTAGCTACATGACTATTGTATAATAAACGTTTACCTGTGGCCATTAAAATAATTTCTCTTACCTCTCACGGGAATGGAAAGACCTAAAAACTTTTAATGAGGTATCACTAATTTTGGAATATACTATAATAAGACATTCACTTTAAACAAAAATGTATTGATAATATGATTAAGCATAGATTATTAGCCTGGCATCTCGCTTTAAGCATAGGGCACCATTCGTTTTAGTCGGCTATTTATAATAATACACAAAATTATATTCAACATCTCTGAGTCCGCTTTAGGTGTGGTAGTTGGATAACAAAACGACAAAATTCTAAATCCGGGTTTGCCTATTGTTACAAATCACGATCAGTGAACAATTGTCTATTGTAGACAATGTTGCAAGCTTACCAACAAACACTGTCGGTTTAAACGGGCGAATCTGTGAAAATAAGCCCCACAACCACAAAATAATTGCAACAAAAGGTTTTTAAATAGATTTGATATAAAAATCCAAGAATCTACCAACCGGAAAGCAGTGAAATGGGGGTGGGGGCAAGTTTAGCATGAGGCAAAATATGAAAAGACGCAAAATGTGTTAAAAAGCAACCCCAACAGGTTCAATTACGTTTCAATGATTTACAAAAAAAGTTTAGTTGGCCGTGTTGTCGTTCGATAGTAACAAAATGGAAAAGACTTTGCAAAAATTCAAAATAAACAACTTGAATTAATAGCGGAGATCTCCAGTTTTAGTTAGCAAAGTTTTGTTTTTCTCATCCTTGGCTATTTCTCCTTTGCCTTTTTGTTCCCACTCTTCGCGCCATCGGGCTTTTCCTTCTTCCTCGTGGAGTTTAGATACCAGAGACTGTGCTTCTTTTGGACAAGTGTAGTAGCCAACTCCAAACGGTTTTAAGTGGAATATTAGATATTCATATAGATACATGTTATTTGGAGCTACGTAGTGGAAGGTAATGGAATAATCAGAGCAGCATTCGGGTCCCTGTAAATGGGTAAAGAAAGAAACAGCAATCATTACAATAGGAAAAGTATTTTACTTGAGATTCTTCTTATACATTATAAAGGGATAAGCAGCGATTTGCGGAATCCGGAACTTCGAAAAAATCATAAAAAAATCCACGTACTGATATTTTTGTTACTGACATGGAGCTGATAACACAACCTGCAAGTGGTTGGCTCAAACCCAGCATTTTATCTGATTCTGAAATTTTTATAAAAAATTTCGACTTGAGATTAAAAAGTCTTTCCCTGCAAATATTCCACATTTTAAAGATCGAAATTGTGCATCGTGATGTGTACAGTTTAGCCTCAAACCCGGGGGGGGGGGGCACTTGTATTCAAAGGTGGATTTGATGCGTGAACAAGAAAACGCGTAAAAAGGGTATCTTTTTTCCAACAGGCGATGTACGCGCGTACATTGATTTATGTCAAAAACAGAAAAATGTGGAAAAAAGGGTATGTTTTTTCTTAATCCTGAAATTGTGATGTATGTGTTTAGGTATGTAATACTCAAATTAAGCAGAGATCAAAAATATTGTAAAGCAAAACAAGATAATAAAGGGTACATTAACGACACAATGCATTACTTACTTGTTTAAGCTAGCAAAAAGTGACAAAATACTTCTTTAGTGTAGCAAAACAGACAAAAATACTTGTTTAGGGTATGTTTTTAGTCGGTGGAAATACTTGTTGAGGGTGCATTTTGGAAGCCCATGTTCACGCATCATATCCACCTTTGAATACAAGTGGCCCCCCGGGCCTCAAACACATACACTGATCTTTGTTTATCTGTACTGTATATAGTTGTTTAGTGTACTAAGTGCATGTTAATTTGTGGGAGACGGTATGACATTTTTTTTTATTATACTTCGTTATTTTCCTGCATAAAAGTAATTTAATGGGATTGCACACAAATATCCTTGATTTATAAGCCATAAATACATTTCTATTTTTTAATCTCTCGCATTATCGCTGCTTATCCTTTTAATATTAAGGAAACGATCCAAGGAATCAAAAAGGGTGGAAGAAAATATGGAAAACTGTCAGTTTCAAAGAACATCTTCAAAACCCATGTCATTCCTCACCACATAACTTGTAGGTCTATTGAGACAGTGTTTTTATCCTTACAAATGCATACCAAGAAATCTGCAAGTACTTGTGGCCCAAGGGCATTTGAGGAACTACTACTTTGGAAGAGGTCATTATTTATGCCAGTGGATGAAAGATTTGATGGCGAGACCAGAAATATTTTGGTGAGCGAGCGGGGGGAACCTGAAAATATTCAGCAAGGATACGGGAACCCAAACTTTTAAATATAGAAATTTCTTAATATAAGGGGAATGTGAGATTTTTGAACGGAAGCGAATTGGGAATACGATTTTCCCCGAAAAAATGTAAGTTCCTCCATTTCCCTTCATTTGCCTAAATGATGGGGAAAGCATCTCTAGATATTTGTCTCGGGCAAATAACAACCAGCAAATTAAAATTGCCCGTGTTAAAATTCAAAGTTAATGAGAGAGATACCAAAAAGTGGTGGCATGTCATGCTTTTGATGAGTTACTTTAAAACTCTCAAAATTATTACAGTTGTGTAATTGTCTAGTACAATGCTTGAATTATTTCTTTTCCATAAGATGTGCACTTTTATATATGTACACACACTGACCACATATAATGTAACATGCAGAAAAGATAATTTAGAATCGCAAATGAATTTCAAATATGTTACGTAATTAATGCCAAAATTGTGTCATCGAACGGATGTTATTCCCCAGAATCCAAGAGCACGAAATTCATTTGATTAGATTGGCATATTCCTTAAATATGGCGTTTTAAAAGAGTTGGCTAACGACAACTTACCGATTGTAATCCAAAGGAGTGCCGACACTGGAACGCCAAAAATGGCATCAAAGAGTCGCTAAAATTAATTATACGGGTTTGTAAGAGCGTACTTAAAATGTTTACGAGAGAAAAGCGGAGTGATTGTATGGATTACAATCCGCAAGTTATCGTTTTGCGAACATGGCAATGAAATCAAAAGTTGGCCATATTCTACCGGCTGTCTAAAAATGTTAAATCGAAAACCGGTTCTTTTTTCTTCAATATTACATCTTAACATAAATCAGTCGTGTTGTACATCACATTAAGGAGAAAAGACCAGGATTTCCAATAAATAGTTTTTTGTTTCATCTCATTTGCTTGTTTCAATCGAGAGATAACTCCAGTTTACTGCGGAACACAAAAATCGAGTTTGTGCCACTTTCTGGTTGAGTGAAAACGGTTAAAGAATTAGTTTAACGTAAGTTATTCGCATTTGAACAGATTTGGAATTCTTCAAAAATCAATTAACTTCATAAATAAACTTTAAAAGATGCGAAAACAGTTATTTAATAGTGGCAATTATTTTCAGTGAGTTCTGGCTTTAAGATAACGTGTATAACATTCGACATGCTGTTGTTTGTTAGAAGAGAATCATCACCGTACAGCAACCTGGAGGAGAGTCGTTATGATCTTGAAGTATCATGAAATGCAAAGTCCTTCCGACACCTGGATACTTTGCTTCCAAATTCAATTTTTTTTATTGAATTTCAACAATTATTTAATGCATATTGAAAGCTCCATTTGTTTATTATTTATGAAAAAATGAACTTGTTATGTTGACTATTAAAGCTTGTGTCGAGAAACTTCCTTTGTGTACTTTAATCTGTGTTTTGTTTCTTTTACCCAAGTTGCAACCTTTTGTGAGCTTCAAGACAGCATGGCATAGGACTCGAAACAACCCTGGCCATGCATAAAAGTGACACAAAATCGATTTTGGGGTATCGCGCTAAATTGATTATATCTGTGAATTGACTAAAGCAAATATGACGAAACAAAGACTATTGGAAAGCCCAGTCTTTGTTCCTTAATATTATGCCAAGAAAGAATGACTTATTTTGAAAGTTCATATTTAACCGATTTTTTTTCTGATTGTACCATTTTTTAGACAGGCTGTATACATGTTCAAAAAGATGTTCATATCAATCAAAATCACGAAAATGTTCTTCTAACTAAAATACTATATATATTAACAGTAAGGGAGGTTTAGATGCCGAACGCAAGACGTAACTTTATACCGGGAATGTGGTTCATGGACAAAAACTTCAAAGCTAGTGTACAGGACCTGGACATTTAAAGGTGCCAGGAAAGGGGATGATAAACCGAGTCAACTCTTTACGGTGCATGCCTTCCAATAACCAGCGGCAACAAAAAAGAATTTACATACCGTGACATCAAGTGAAAACATTGATTTTCAGTCAGTGCACTATGAATGAATTCACACCAGTCACCTGAATTTTCTATTACTACTCTGAAAAAAGTGAAATAGTCACTAATGATGTCATCACCAACTCAAAATTGAATGTTTTCTTGCCCTCCTTGTAGATTGACACAAAAACCACATCAATTCATTTGCAATTTCATGGGACCTTTAAGAGTATTGTGTATGGTGCCATACCAGAATTGGTTTTCATTATGAGCAGAACAAGTCCCAAAGATTATCTCTGTAGAAACTCTTTAATATCTGAAGACATATACAACGGTCTGAGCAAGATGATAAATGCTGTAAATTTTCCCCCTTATTTTACAAATGTCTCTAAAGGGAAAACTTTGGTAATGGACTTTGTATATTTCCACAAAACTGTATCGTGCCTAAAAATTGTCTCTCTAGCGGAACCTTTAGCTCATTTTAGAGAGATAGCATGGGCACTGGGTATTTTACACAGGTATACAGGCTGATCGAAAAGAAGTTACTCCCTTTTGTCTGGTTTAATAAAAAACAAAAGGAAGTCTCTGTAAAGATATAATGGGAGAGCAATTCTGAAGATCTGAATTAAAAAAAAAAAGAATTTAATTTGCACATGCCAACCAAAATTATACTAATTTGAATTAAAATCACGGAATTTCCTGACGTACAGATCTGGGTAATGGCATCAATTTCTATTCACGCCAAATCAGACCCCAATCCACAACGGTAAAGAATGAAATGAAGTGTTTCTTCTATCAAGATGAAACAGTGCTAGAGATTTGCGAGATTCAAAATTTTTCGATAATACATTAAAATTGCGAGGGCATTTAAAATGTCGCTCTTGACTTGATGTTTTTGGGCATGAGCTACATTGTATATATACGACAATGAAGTTGCAAACCAGTGGAGGCTTTCTTATTAACGCATTATTGTGCAAACAGAGCAAGTTACCCAGATGTGTAGCGTCTGGAAAGGGTGATTTTATTCAAATTAGTATAACTAGGGATTGGCATGAGCAAATTCAAAACTTTTTTTTTAATTAGACACTTTCGAATTGTCTTGTAATGACGTATAGTTACAAGGAATTCCTTACGAATTTCACTAAAAACTTGATACAATAAAAATGAGTAACATGCTTGTGTAGATCGGCCTGTATATCTCCATTAGAATGTCTCCACAAAGAACCTTCTAGTGTGTGCCCATGTTCGTTATCTGATTATCTTGTCTATATTTGCAATATTGACATTTTGCAGTGAACGTTTGGATAGAAGGAAAACCCCCATTTGTAATACCAATCAGTTTGGGGGTGCACAGTGTGAGGCTTGAGAAGGCCTTGAGCATTAAATGCGTGAAATGTATCGCGACCCAACGCATCACGCGAATCCCCCGCTTCAACACCAGCTTTTTCAAGACATTCCCGATTCCAAACGTCTTATGCAACACCAACATGACTCCCCGGCCAAGCATTAGCTTTGGATCAGCAACAAGATTCTCTATCAAACGCTTAAAGGCCTTCCTTGCTGATCACGTAACCTCCACCGCCGCCCATGGTAGACTTGTTTCACGCGTGCTTTAAACTTATGACCCAAAAATATATGGCTGTGATGGATCATATTTTGATAGAATTCGTAGATTTAACAATGACCATAGGTATCATCCCCATCTGCTTAATGAACCAGTATGGCTCATTAGATATTCTCTAAATTAGTTGAAATTGTGTGTATTGTCTTTTGCCATAGATATTTCTGCCTTCTTGAGACTTCACTTTGATGGTTGGGAAATCGGGATTGGCTTCTGAGCTTATGTACGAAAAAACTTTGTTTACAAACGTCCGGCCCACGTGGCCTTTAATTTGCCACAGTTTTCTTTTGCAAGTTCTGTGGGCTTGTCATTATCAGCACATACTCGCACTTTAATATAAAGGCATTGCAACGAGTACTCAGGGCACATGTTAAACCAGAAAAAAAAAACAGAATTATTGTTTGTTTTGCAATATCAACATTGTCGTATCAAAGAAAAAGTATATCAAAAGAAAAACAAAATTAACACCTTATTTAAAGGCTGACTCAGAGATTTAAAACTATATTGGGGTGATTAAGTAAAATAGTCAAATGTAAAAACCCATCCAACAAGCACTCCACCACATATATGTGAATATAATTTGTATTTTTTGGAATGCACGTATTTCTGATGTGAAAGCTGACTCTTTGCAAAGCACCCCTTCTACATGGAGTTGGATTATATGGAGCAAATCCGTGATCGTGTGAGGCATAATCATTTCTTAGTGGATTCGTCTTGTATGAAGTCCTAATGAACAGATTTAACAAGGTGCCCCTCGTGAAAGTTGGCGGAATCCAGGAAGGGGTAATTCCAACTATCACAGGGATCCCCCCAAAATGAAAATGCTGATGGCTTGATAAAAAAGGTACCCAAGATGTTCGTCGTGTTACCGGATTAAAAAAGTAGTTTGTAATACCTACGACCATTGGTTATAAGTCGGAAAGAAGTATGTGGAACACACACTATGAATTCGGTAGCCTAAACGGAATAATTTGCATGTTGACGGATTGTGGTGGACAGAATACGAATTCATACCAAATCGTCAAATGTCAAAGGTCATAGCAAACGTTAAATCTTTAATATTGCATCGATTTCATTAAAAATGGTCTCAAGTGGACAAAATGCGCAATCCAAGTTTTTTTTTTAAATTTGGACACCTGTATTATGCATTTACCCCCAGCCTCATAGATCCGCCCACACTCACGAGACGGCAACCTTTTTGGCTTTGGGATCCCTGATGGATCACTGATTTCTTCACATCGCCCAATGACCATCCTATCTCTATAATGCGCAAACTCAGGCTTTGCAATCAGGTAGATCTTGCTTTTGGTAGCTTAAAACATTGTTGGTGCTAACAAACAGAAATCACAGATCCCAGGTAAATCAACGTAAGTTATTTTGCTGCTCCTTGGTACTCACAAATTCCTGAAGCATGTTTATGTGACCTGAACTCTCCGCATCTCCTCCAACGAAACGCTTGCTTAATCGACTTTGACATGACGATGGATCCCAAGAAATCACCCTTTTCTCTGGTGAAGACCATGTGGAATCCGAGTAAAACTTCATAAGAAATTGTAGCTGCAAACCACAGAAGTCCTGCAATCACAAATCTTATAACCAGAAAGCGTATTCTCCTCTCCTCCTTCCATGGACCAGTTTAAAAATTTATTACTGATTTAAAAAGATACATCTAGTGCAAACTGTGTGTTGCCCACCGTGCCGACTGGCTGACTTCAGTCAGTCTTAGTTTTCACCGATCAGAAATGAATATTAGCACCATCTGTTTAGAAAATAAAACTACCTCTCTCCATTTTTCCCTCTTCTACATCTTCTCTCCCTCCCTCTATTTTGAGATGAATCGATTTTTTCGCTTTTCGTGAACTAAACATAATGTATAGACAATACCGTATGATACACTGTGTATAACCAAATGTCAGACTCCGGAATTTGTTACAAGGTGTGGTTTTCGTAATGAAGGAGATCGAGTTGAGCTTATAGGCAAAAACGCGATTTGTTGACAAATTGAGGGCTCCAATCCCCAAGAAAACTCCGGTCAGCCTTTAAGAAAGAGAGGAGGAAAGAAGAACAACCAAAATATTTTAAAAACTTTTTAGCATAAAACCTAAAATTCAGAGTCGTAGTCCTTAACATGGCTTCGTGCCGCGTTGTCCCTCATGTCACTACTGCGAATCATATCACTTGCTTGTCTGGTCTGAGTATACCACTTCGCATCTCCTTTCCATGGAGGGTCCGATCAGATTTTGCAGGGGAGTCGTGTACATTATTGGCTTTCAGATAGGCACAGCAAGAAAACAAGAAGATTACACAACACCAAATAACAACAAACAAAAAATCAAACACCAATCATATAAGTTTAGTAATAGCCAAACTTAAACTCATATTCCCTGTAAATAGCGTAAGTATTGTGTTTAAGTAATTTGGTTTCATAAGCAGAGGTTCCCTGGTTTGCATTCCCAGTTAGGGCACTGCCCACATTATGATTGCCACGCTCAATCTAAAAGAAATAATGGGTAACCTCTGTAACAAAATTTGCAATGACGTGTCATACAATCTACAATGTTATATGATTTTTTTTTTGTGGGTTGTTTGGGAGAACTGTACAAAAGCCAATTTCATTCATCATTCAGCAAAAAATCTACATATAAAGGGTCGGGGAAGGTGGTCTGCCTTGTAGTACCTTGTAAGATAAGAAAATCACTGATATTTGGGGTCCAATGGTACTGTCCGAAAGATCTGACAAAGTTAAACACAAGGATACAATTTGAAAGAAATTGTAAAACAAATACTGACAAATTGTTACAAAAATAAGGGCTGCCAAAATCGCGATGCCTTTATCGTATAAAAAAAGAGTGCCTACTTTGGTCTGTATATTCAAAATGGATTTTCACATGTTTCAAGAGACAAAGATATTTACCATAGCAACCGGGAGACTGTTACACAAATATGCTGAAAAAATATGAACAGATGGGAATTGTAGGTGTTATTTACATACAACCCATTAGCTTTAAACCAATCACAAACACATGCTAGACTTCTGGTTATATTGATAATAACAACCAATTGCAAAGTCTTTCTTATTCCTACAAACAAATCGAACACAACAACAAAAATATGAATAAATTCCGAGATGTCTTGCTTAATTATACTTTGTATTGTACTTCTTGAGCTTTGGAGGGCGTAGTTTTACCACTGGAGTTCCAAGCGACAACTCGGACCGTCGGTCGTACCGGTGAAACGAGAATATCGCACTGGCGTGGTTAGGGATACAAGCATATGAAGGATTACCACCAGATACCATTGTCGGCAGCACTCACCAGTGCGTCATTATTTTAGCTCAAATGCGCACAGGATATCAACCCTACTCTCGGCCAGAATTCTCAATCGAAACCTAAATGTTCTACTTATTTTGAACCACTTCACTTGTATCAAGATAAAGAAGTAACACTTTCGCTCTGAGAACACACCTCAAAGCTATTGGGCGAATATTGGTCCAGTGCAGATTTCGGACACTGTAGCGAAATGTTTAACGACTTTGGCAAAGGGCAAAGTTTACATCGCATTAAGCGGTTATAAGGGCAATGAGAGTCCTACAAATCACCAGCTAACGTTATCCGGGAAACATGGCCGACGGTTTAAAAGGTAGAATTGGATGAAGGTTATTTCGGTCAAAGATTAAAATACATGGAGGAATTGCGTCAGGAATTACAGTGTTAATGTGAAAAAATCGTCACCTTGGTGCGAGATCCAAGAGGTTGGGCGCACACTCCCAAAGGCTAATGGGCACGCCACTGAAACTTCAGCGGGCTGCACAAGTACAATTTTTAACAATATTTAAGGAACGGAAGGATGGCGCGAAAGGAAACGCGAGTGGAATAATTAGAACGATACTAAGGCATGAGTGAAGAATCTCTGCCCTCGAATGAGAGAGGATTTGGGAATCGTCACCAAGAAAACCATCGTGGTTAAAACACATTATAGATTAGTGCGATATGAAATATTTTGCTAATGATCCTGTTGGAATGACAGGAGTTTACATTTTTATCGGAACGTTACCCACCTGAACATGTGATAGATATTGTAGCAAAAACGTACAAACGTAAGCACTCTAATGATTTTGGCGGTAATATGGCCATACGCAAAAATTCGTCTGCCACAGCATCAAAATGGCGCCAATATTACAAAGGTGAGCTTGATCCGATACAACAAATTGTTCTGATGTCTTGAGATGCGTGCTACAGGGCTTTCAAAACGAGAGATATCAACCTAAATGATCTCGCCTATATAGCCACTTGTTATAGATTCAGACATAACTATCACTTGATGAGAAAGAAAAGTTGTACTTCGAGTTATTTGTCGTTTTTGATATTTGTTGTTAGTTGTTAGGTTTTGTTTACAATTTGGTTATGTGGTATGGGTCATTTATGAACATAAACATCTTAATTGGAGTGTGTGCGACCTTTGAAATATCCGTTGTACTAAATTCGTCGACCGCAAGAGTTGGGGAATATCGTACTCTGTCCGACGTGTAGGGACAGAAAATACCAGGACCTGTGCAGGATAAGCAGAGAGAACGGTCTCAATAGTTTTAAACTATATAGGCTTGAATGAATTGGTCATTTTTGCCATATTGCGTGTACATACGACCCCGCATAAGACACGGTTTCATAAGGTATTCATGCTTCCTCGAAAATTGCATAACAATCTAAAACAAATTGAAAATCCAAATTGGAAGGGGGGTTGATTTCTAATTATAGCAAAGCCACAACTATAGATCAAATATACAAAATCTCACTTGACGCATAACCCGCCGCAGCCGCGCGCAAGTGGCTGTCAGCCCTGCTATTAACTAAAAAAACGGGGACCGTCTGCTCATACAGTCCATGGTAGGGGTATTTAGCCGGCTGACTTTGTTTTTCAGTCAGTTGTAGACTTATGTACCCATCTTTTTCACATTCATCGCTGGACAATTGAATATTAAGTATTAAGAACAATATACAGATGTTGAATTTTTAAAAAGGAATTTTTAATTATGGGAAAAACACCAATATTGAAAAAATAAAGATTGATTACGTCACGGCATTGATGGTTTATTTATTTTGCTTTCGGGTGGACCCATTCAGGGTAAAAATGACCGTACGTATCCTACATTGGAAAAACACCGATATCGTCATCGGTACGTCGTTTTTGAAATCAGTAGGGAACAGGTAAATTTTGTAGCTTGTAGACATATAAACCCTTGTCCTGGTGGAAAATAATATCACTCTGGGCAGAGGGCCATATGTTACAGACCATTGATTTAACCTAGTCGGATTTATATATATCTTCGCCCCGAAGAGCAAAACTGAATAACCTGAGACCTGACACGTGACCTGATACCTGACACTGACACCAAACTATTCATCTCGTTACCGGGTATAACTACCTACGGCAAGCACAGCATCTGTATCTTCCGTTTTAACACGTAAGCTATCAAATGTCAGACTATACTGTAGTAAGACTATTTTTTCAATGCATTTGAAGGCGTAGTAAGACACCTTTGCGAACCTAACACCTATGATGATATCTATGCTCTTCTACCAACCTTCTTGAATGCTCAGTCGTTAGAGCGTCGTGCATGTTAATAACTAAGCCTCGCCGGTTCGAATCCGGCCAAGCTCACTGTGTTTTTTTTTTTTCAACACTATCGTGCGCTGGCCACTCCCGGGAAAGTTTAATAAATATATATATTTTCCATGCATTTTCAGTCATAGTGTGGTACTTTTTTCAATGACGTAACTTACCAGCATCGGGGTAAGCTATTATCTTATTTTTTTTCACACATGTTCAAACTTTCAAATCAATGCAAAATAATGCTCCTTAGTGTTAGCATGAAACAGTATAGTAGCATTGTCCCATGTCACGCATGAATTTGAAACAATTTAATGCTGACCGAGATATTGAAATTTGTTGGTGTAATAAGTAAAATGTAAAGTAAGAACTTAAGATAGTAATCTAAAATTCACAATTTCCAAAAGTTTGAGATGAATCCGACTTTCCTTTTTGGGATGGCAGTTAACCATTTATGTACGTTTACGGTGCCATAGGATCCGTGTATAACAAAAATTCCCGGATCCGAATTTTATAACAAAGTCGTGATTTTTTATATGAAGGACTGGTCGATTTCAGCCTATAACTAATTTTTTATTCAACACATTACTATTACATGGACAAGCCTTATGTCATAGCAAAAAACACCATGTCTTTGAAAATTGAGGGCGCCCTCATCCTGGGAAATCTCTGAGGTCGGCCTTTAAAACCTTGCATGCAATAACATTGGTTCCGAATTTGACACAAACCCTCACTTTGGTTTACAACATCCAGTTTCAGGTGATGAATTTCACTGTGCTTTTATTTGGGTTTTGTATGAATGTACACAAAACTCCAGAAAACTTCCCCTGCAAAAGTATCTCTAGCAACATAATACCCTTGAACATGATACGCGCCATGGCTACAGAGCTTTCGCTCTGTGCCATGCGCACCGATACACTCTCAATATCAAAACGCCTCTATTATAATTAAAATTATACAACACCAAAAATTGCCAACTCTCCTGGATATTTATATTCATGATATTATGCAACAGGTCTATTCATTTCCTTGATGATCAGAGTACTATAACATGGAAGTGTCATTTGGATATGGTCACATTCTTGTGCAAAGTTTGTTCAGATAACACATACAAGTGATTGTTTATGGTTACAGTATATTTGTTTCTGGTAGAGTAGCACAAAGCTAATTATGCTTTGGAATATATTCACTGTGAGGTAAGAGGAATTATTACCAAGAGCTCCATTTCAGTAACCTTGGAGGGGCACATGTTAACAATACTGATCATGCCATGTTCTTGTTATCATAAATCGTACTAAAAATCCAGGGTTAACACTGGTGATGAAAGGCTATTGCACGTGTGCTCATGGGATTGGATATCTCATAGGGATTGTGTATTCTCTTCTTTTCTATTTTAAAATTGTTTAAAATGAACCCCCCCCCCCCAAGAGAACGGGAAGAGACTTATTATCTGAGTGTATTGATGAATTCTATCTACCCTGTAAGTTCCCCCCAAGAACGGGAAAGAGACTTTTTATTATGCATGATGTGTATTGAATGATATCCTATCTACCCTGTACGTTCCCCCCCAAGAACGGGAAAGAGACTTATTATGCTTATGTGTATGTGATAATATCTATCGAACCCTGTAAGTGCCCCCCAAGAACGGGCAAAGAGACTTATATGCTGATGTTTTTATAATATCTATCTACCCTGTAAGCGGCTTTCCCGTTCTTGGGGGGGGTTAATAACAAATAGATTTCCCATTAAGCCTACCTTAAAATTTCCTCTGAATGCCATTTTCAATCAAAATATGAACATTTCGTGTTTTTCAAAGTTCGGATCAGAAAACTTCACATTTCAAATTATAGATTTGTGAAAATGGGTACCAGATAACGCAAATGTTTAAAACTGAGGGTGCTTCTCTTCTGCTTATCCTGCCAGGTCCTTTATGAATATGGTAGATCGAATTTGCACTTAATCCTAACTCACATAGTATAATACTCGGCCAATGGGTTCTGCACTGATATAAAGCTTTATAACATTTCAACTCTGCTTAGATAAAACTCGGGGGACGAGACTTGTGGATGCATGAAACGTCCTTTATCCATAGTCATCATGGAGGAGTACCTGTGATTGTACATTGGACTCCCTCAAATGAGCTTTGAAGCTGTTTGTGATATTTTAGTACTCATCCATTTTTAAACAATTTTGGTCACAGTTGTTATAGTGTTCAAACACAAAATGTCATAAATATGAAATTTGGGCGTCTCAACTCCAACATAAATGTATTCTAAGCTTGAAATGATAGAAAATGGTAAACAACAGTGGAATGTTTGGCACCCTCTCTGGTCCAAAGTGCTGCATGCTACTGTAGTAGATACAGGTACTGATCAATTAATGCATCACCAAAGGGTACAGCTGTATGTGTGTGTTTTGCGGGGTGGGTGAAGGAAAGAAAAATTTAGGGGAAGGAAAAAGTGAAAATTTGGAGGTAAAAATGGTAAATGAGAGCGAGCGCGGCAAATATCTCACCAAACACCTATAACCATAACCCCATCCGTTACGCCGTATGGTTTCCTTCTTTCCTTCTTTTTTTTCATATTGTATGACTTTTATGTTGTGTTTGTTGTTGGGGTTGTGTTGTTGTGTGGGTGTGTGTGTGATTGGACGCTGGTCTTCCAAAGACACTTTCCCGGAGAGGACCACTCAATCTAACAGAACTCGTACAGAAAAGGATACGATCTAATGTAAATCATGAATCTCACAACACACACACGGTCACATGTCAATTCTTGAATCGAAGAAAAACACTGTATCGCCACAATATAGTCACAGTATAGATTAAAATCACTGAATCTTACAAATCACACTTATTCCAGTCCTTATAAGCCACAAAATCTAACCAAAATCCAAGAAAAAGCACACCCGCGGTAACTTTGTGAGATTTGAGATTTGGGTGGGTTAATAAGGAGCAATTTAGTGATGGCGCTCTTGAGCTTCTTCGGATCATCAGGCAGACAAATGCGCGGTGTGTGTATGTGTTTTTGCCAACTTCGTTCCGTCTATTTGTCTGATTTATTATTTGCTATGTAAGTGGGTCTTGTTGTTTGGTGTCGTGGGTGTGTGTGTTTGTTGTTGTTGTTGTTTTTTCCGGCAATTAATCATATATTTTTCTTAAAAAAACACCTCATTTTGCTCATTTTCATTGTTTATAGTTCCATCCGGATGAACAACAATTCTTCTACTCGTCGAACTACCTTATAGGCCAGCTTAAAATCGAGAATTTGGCGTTCAAAAACCCAAAACTTTATTTTACCCCATTCTATTTACAACGACCCGGTTATCATTGGGGTGGAATTTGAATACTGCGGCATTGGTATGGTACCATAGAGCGTTAAAATGATTTATTGTTGTGTTGGTATAGGAACTGCAAACTTTGAAATCGATTTTTATCAAAAAAAAAACTTATTTGAGAAAAAAAATTAATTTAAATTTTGACTTGACCAATCATCTCAGAAGGTTACGATTCATAACTTTAAAAAAATATGCCCAGTTACTGCTTGTATCTTTGTGTGCTGCTCTGAGGCATTCCTTCTTGTATTTAAAATTGAAATTGTTGCTGAATTTGGAGGCTACATACTTGTGCCTTTTGAACACCTTGCGGGTATACCGCCCGGGTGCCACATCATTCGACAGTGGCAAGTCAGTAAAACGCTGTTCTCCCATAACCTAACCCCCAACTCGTAACGCCTGTATGGCAGTTGCCTTTCTTCCTTCTTTTTTTCTATTTGTATGATTTATATTGCTTGTGTATTGTTGTTGTTGTTGTTGGTGGTGGTGGTGGTGTGTGTGTGGTGTGTGGGTGGGTGTGTGTGTGTGTGGGGGTGTGGGTGTGATGTATGCGAGCTCGCGGCGCGCGCGCCGTGTGTGGTGTTTTGACGCTGGTTTACAAAGACACTTTCCCGAGAGGACCACCGAATCTAACAGAACTCGTACAGAAAAGATATCTATCTAAAGTAAATCCATGCAATCTCACAAAATCACACACAGTAAGTTAGTACATGTCAAGCTTGACGAGGAAAACCACTGAATCGCACAATAGATCAAAGTATAGAATTAATTTTGACTTAAATCATGAATCTTACAAAATCACACTATGTCCAGGTATTATAAGCCACAAAAATTAACATAATCCAGAAATAGCCCACCAGCGGTACACTTTGGAATTTTTGAGATTTGGTTGGGTTAGGGTTAATGGTAAAATAGAAAAAATATGACATCATTGTAAAAATAACCGTAATTTACGGACCCCGTATGGGTTATTAAACAGTTAATGGCGAGAAAAGGTAGATGCCATTGACAAATTTTACGGGATTTTCGGCATTTAACCGGAAACTTTGCTGCCGAGTAAATGTCCGTGTTTTCAATGAGAGACATATACACTGTAAATCGGTTGTCTTGGTACCATATTTTAAGACATGTCACGACAAATAGACATGTATTAAAACAATAGAAATAAAAGGAATAAATTAAAGAATACTTTAAGACCACAAGACAGATCATCACAAGTCATTTCTCAAAAAAACTGAATTACAAAAGGACACGTTTACGAATATGAATAAACCATGACGGTACTCATTTCATGTTAGCTGTTTTTCAGTCAACTGAAATGATTCCCTTGGGAATTTTGCCTGCTTTTGTCTTTAATCTGCACTCAGTCAGCAGTGAAGTAACGGATGCTGAATTTTACACAACCGTTAAAGAGACAATGGCACATTAATTTGAAAAAATTTCTTTTTTGCATGGTTGTAAAGCTGATATACATTAGCCCATCCAGTGAAATTTTTAAGCCCAAATCAGCGAGCTTATGGTACACAGAACGATTTTATAATTAATGACTCCGGCGACATTAATTACCGACGACGCGGAAATGCGTGTAACACAAGAAAAACCACGACTAGAGTGGTCCCAATTGATGCCACCTTGTTGACCGGTCTTGTGACCTTTGTGATTTTAAGATCAATGAGTACGAGTTCTATGATATATATTAATGAATAGACACACACTTAATTGTGATTAAAGTTACGGCAACTTTAAAGTTAGCGTACAAGTGACATATGCTTTAGCATCTTATTAAAGTCCATATCGTTTTGGGATTCCTGTGTTATGTGCGAAAATGTCTATATTTCCAATGGCTAGATTACATTCCGAGCAAATTGAAGAAATTTCTATTTCTGAAAATGCGGCAGTGCCGCTTTAACTTACAATCGTAGAAATATTATTAACTAGTCATGACTTTTGTTAAACTTTCCTACATAAGAAAATTAGGAGGGGTGATTAAGGGGGACTTACTTTTTGTGTTGTGTTAATCATGCACAAGAGCCATTTATGATGGTTAAATAAAAACAAAAAATATATTTAATATGTTATTTCTAACATTGATGTTTAACACTCATTTGAATAAAAATCACCAATCTTAATGACACGTCACATCTAGGCACTGGTTTATATTTACGCCAAATCAATAAAGCGTGAACACAAGATCCACTGGTTTGCAACTTATTTTTTATATTAGCCGCCATTGTGATAAAAATAGTATTTACGTCTCACCTTTAATTTGAGAAAAAGATTTATCACGGGGAAAAGTACTTGGTAAGGAAAGAGAACTGGACATTCCCAACAAGTTAATTAGTAAATGAGTCAAACTTGTGTGTGCAATCATTGATCATTCAGGTGTTATTTAATAGATTGAAAACAAGTACTATAATGGCCTGAGGGGTTTTCCAAGCGTGTTGCAAAACAAAACCAGATTGCAAAAATAAGATAATTGTCCCATGTGTTATTATGTAGAGTGATACAATGCAGATGTGGTGATTATGTGAATATGATTGGACAGTGCAAGGTTTCGGAATCCTTTCGAAGTCACACCGGAGTTTTCAGGGTGATGTTTTAGCTTCATTCCTTTTTCATATATTGTAGGACTCTACTGAATAAGGCCCATAAGATTGTGGACTTGGAATTGAAAACACCTCGCGATCCAGACGATACCCAGCCAAAATATTGAATGACTTGGATTTTGCTGATGATATGCCCTGCTGGAATCCACTCTACCGAGGGCACAGACACAGTTGACCAATACTGCAGCGGCAGCAGAAAATCTTGGCCTCATAATAAGCATATCCAAGACAGAGTACATGACTGCAAATTGTCATCCTCATCCAACACTCCCAAGTCTATGGTGAATCCATCAACCATGTGACAGATTTCAAATATCTTGGCTCCAAAATGGCATCTGCTGCAAGCGACCTAAAAAGACGCCAAGCATTAGCATGGAGTGCCTTCTGGAAGCTAGAACGTCTGTGAAAAAGCCCCCAATTATCCATCTCTGTAAAAGTCAAGTTATTCAACACTACCTGTGTGACCATCCTACTCTATGGATGTGAATCCTGGGTGCTATCACAAGACATGGAAAGCAAAATCAAATGAAAGTTTGGCTTTAATACCTATACTCAAGAACCATAAATCAAACGATAACTAAGTTCATCTTTCTATTCATCAATTGACAATTCTATTACCTCTACTGCCCATTATTCAAAAGCGTGCTCTTTGATTGGTTGTTTACTGCCCATTATTCTGCATTATCGTGTTTTGAGGAGTCCAAGTGTGTGAAAATATTGGATCCAAAACATGATAATGATAAGATTGGATGATTTACGCCCAATATTAATTGGTCTCGCTATGAGTTTTAAAATAGGGAGTGTTTCCGTAGCCGTATACGGCTACCGAACCCCAGGGTTCCGTAGCCGTATACGGCTATATAACCAAAACAGGCCTTGTGGTTAGGTAGCCGTATACGGCTACGGAGCGTGTCCACAGTGGATCGGTTATATAGCCGGACACAGTCATGCGTGACGAATGTACGACCAAGTAATCGCCACATGAAGAAAGCAAAATTTGTGATATTTACGCAAGGTGTGGTCATTATAAAATGTGAAATTATGAATTGGACTTTAGTTAGGAATTAGGATCACAATAGTTTTCGGACTTTGCGATCCCTAGCAGACCTGCAAAAAATGTGGAAATCAGGAATCTCCTTCCAGGGAAATTTGGTCATGTTATAGACCCCAAGAATTAGCAATGATTTATTTTACTTTGAGTAAGATTAAGTCATAAATTAGCACATAAAATATTATAAATTAGTCTAAGTAATATAATATAAAATATACCTGGTTTATGTGCATACTAGTGTGTGTGAAGCAAATAGAATGAAACAGAAGATCTCAGAAGAAAACAGAAAACCGGAGAAGCGTCTAGAACCTTAGTGATTTCAAAGGAAAGGTTTGGAAAGTTCTGGAGTTAACTCAAGTCCAGAAGAACTGACCAGACCAGGTTTCACTGATGAAGATAGGTGGCGCACTGCTGCATAATTACACAGTCAGTGAGTAGCTGCTATGAGATCCTAAATCTATACAGTACATGGCATTTCCAGACTTATGATGTAATGGACTATATTTA
>JAMKCH010023748.1:0-27855 GCA_023653785.1 Ophioderma brevispina
TTAAATGTCTGTAACATACATTTTGGACAACATTGAAAATAGGCATGCATGGTCTGGCATTACCCACACTTCATTCAATGTCAAACAAACCTCTTGCAGGACATCGTAGCCAATAAGCCATTAACACTACTTTAAATTGGTGTGTATTCTCTGCTTGCAGGCACCCGATTTTAACTGGAAGTAGTTGAGGTAGGAGTTTATATCACATGAAAGCCTATTATCAAATCATCCATTCATTCCAGAGAAAGAAAGGGAAAATTCCATTTTTTATGTTAATCTTACTACCTGGAAGTCTGGAGCACTTTGATGTCCTTTAGTACTTGCATTATCAAAACCATGGTAGTGTTAGGCGTTTTATAAAATTATGGTTGTGGCGAGGCTTGTGTACTGAGCAGAAATGCAAAAATTACAAAATAGAAAACGCCCATTAATGACAGTGTATCTTCAGTAGATGGGTAGCTAAAAAAAGGTTGTTTTTAAAAACAAAACTATATGCATGCAAAATTGATGCTTTTTTTCTATTATATGGTTGAGAACTTTGTCAGACAGTCTTTATTCAGTGTTTGATATAACTCCGACTGTAAAAGTGGAAGGGAAATTTTCGCGCTAAATTAATTTTCCGCTTTCGCGACTTCGAGCTAGCGCGAAATTAAAATCGCGAAAGAAAATTATTTTATTTTGTGTGTAGGTCAGTAGGATAGCTGAAAAGAGCCGAATTTAAAAACAAGCAAAAAAATGTTAAAAATTACAGAAACGCGAAAAAACAATTTACCCGCGTGAAAATTATCACTTTACATATGTTCTTTACTACCAGAGCAATTTTATATGGTGAGTGATATCAGAGCAGTGAAATACTGCTTACAAACAGTTAACCATTTTTTTAAATTGAACACACGCTATTTACTAGATCCCATTGCTGTCTGGACCCCAGGTCTGGACCGCTCTCATTTATTGTGTGTGAATTGGTACTGAAGAGGCAAAACAGAGGGGCTACACAGGACATGTGATCAATGCATAGGTACCACATACAGTGCATGTGACAACCATGCATTGATCCTGACATGACCATAGTAATCCAAATGAATTCAGCCAATTTATACTAGATTCCACTGCTGTATGGACTAGCTCTCCATTTCAGTTATGTGAAGGTATTGAATTAAAGAGCAACAGAGGGGATTACACAGGTCATGTTGATCCATGCATAGGTACTACATACAGGGCATGTGACAACCATGCATGATCATGCTTGACCATAGCTAATCCAAAGAATTCAGGGTCATTTATCTAGATTTCACTGCTTCCTGGACTAGCTCTCATTTAGTGTGAAGGTTTATGAAAGAGTGTGGTGGGGTTTACTGTTACACAGTTAGGACAATCAATGATTTTAAAATATAACCATTTGTTACATATATTTCAATAATGGTCATGGTGTATTGTAATAAACTTTGCACTTAACCAATTTTAAATGTAATGAAATTAGTATGAACAACAAACAGTTATAGAATTTATGACACTTTTTTAATCGAACATCCAAACTAAACATCTTCTAGCCCAAAAAATCTCCACGGTAAAATGAGGAAAAATATAGCTTTAGTCAGACACTACTATTTTTACCATTTCAGTAAAATCGGGGCCTGGGATGAAGCTATTTACCAATATGGCCATGGTCTTTCAATGACTGAGGTGTTTCTTCATGTCAATAGTCTTAGGTCCCGAGGATGAGGCTATTACTGATATGCCTGGGATCTTTAATGATGAGGTTGTTTTCTCTGTAAATAGTCATGACATTGTGGTTGACTACATATTATACAGTGTGTGTAATTTCGATGCTTACAATTATATACCTGTTTTTAGCTCTCACATCGAAACAGAAGGATTGGCATGAAAACACTATAGTATGTGTATATGGTTTATAGACATGGGAAATGTAGTAATGTTTGAGTGTTAGTTATTTCATATACAATTTTGACACCAAATGTTTTTTCGAATACGAATTCATTAGAATCTGAAAAGCATGAGTGTCATTTTTTTAAAATGTGTTCTTGGATGTTTTATAAAGGGGGCAAATTTTGTTGTACAGGGGTGTAGTTAAACAATAAAAGTGTTTAAATGTTTTAAAATTTATACCAATCTCTTCGGTTGTTCATAAGTTTCCTAAAATGGTTATAGTTTGCGATATTTACGACCTATTGTTTAGTTACAATAGGCTCAAGAAAGTTCAAGGTCATTATTATAGAATGGTCCATTTTGTTGAAACTGGTTTTAACTGTTCATTGGGTATACTAAATAAGCAAAATGTACATAGATTCTGTTGTTTCACCTTTCAAAGTAGGACTTACAGATTATGACTTAGTGGTCTCCCATAGACCCATGTGGACACAAGCCATATTTCACCCCTGTAATTATCATGATTATCGTCTCAAAAACGTCATTGGACAAGCGACCTACCCTGATATTTCGGTTTCTGAACAGTTAAGACGAACAAGTGGCACCATTTTTATAACAAACCGATCAATCTGACAGTTTTCACTCCCCCAGTGTGACCTTGAACCCGATTGCCCTTGTAACGCTTGTCTATAACATAAGGTAGGGGAAAACTATACCGTTCTGAGGGTCCTTTAAAGGTACTGAAATGTGGTATACTTTTAAAACACAACAATATTAATTTTTTATATTTTGACCCCTCTATAAACCTGTTCCCCTAGAATACATCCAAGAAAACATTTAAACATGACACCCATGATTTTTGGAATCATTCATGACCAATTTTGATTAGAAAAACCTTACTATTAGGGCCATTCAATCAAGATAAAAACTGTAAATACTCAAAGGGGTCTCCACCTTTGTTATCAATAGCTCATTCATTAGAAGCGACACCAGTCCATGAGCTCTACATGGTATGAATAACTATACTTTGTTTTGATGGGATCATAAATCAGTACCCAAAACTGGGGTTTACCTTATAATACACTGAGAATTTTATTATGAATTATGAACTGTGTCATGGGAAAAGGCTATTTTCATAATTAGAGTGAAAAAGAAAGATTAGATACAGTCAAACAACCTGATTTGCAAACAATTTGTTTCTGCAAACTTGTGTGAAAAGCGTTCATTATATGTTATCAATTATTGCTGTCAGTGTTTCTTTATGAGGATGTCCTGGAAAATCATTTCATTCACGACATTTACTTTTACAAGGGACAGTTTTTGCCCAGTCAGGAATAAGCTTTAATGGCAAAACTTGAGGTGTGAACAGCTTGTACGAAGTTCAAATCCATGTAAAACCTGCTGGACATGATACAAACATTGCAAACTTCTTGCTAGTTACGACAATTCGATAGCTCTGATCATCAACAGTTGTTCTTTCAAACAAACTAATATAAGAAGTGAAGTATTTTAATAAAAGAAAACATGTGAGCCATGTTTTATTCCTTATCAAATTACATTCGATTTCATTAAATTAAACCCACTTAGTCTACATTTATAAGAACAGCTGGTGAATTTATCATCCCAGAGGCGGTAACTCGAGTCACTTTTTCGACGATAAATCCGCTAAAATCAAATAGCCAATGAGGCCTTGATCCAATCGCCATAACATAAAAACATGATCGCCGCATGGCTTGCAGCGGGAGCACAAGCACTGTCGGCAGATTTATTAGGAGATTGTTTCCTCGTGTGGCCGTTTATCGAGTAGAGAGTAACGAAAAGCACCTCGTGGAGGCAATGGAGGGATTTAATTAAGACATGCGGTTGATTTGAAATTGTTGGTAACAAGCGGGTGTGACTGGAGGGCGACACCTGTCCTCCTACATCAATTTAGAGGGATAAATAATTAGACAAATAACGTGCAATGATGAGATTGGCCGTGTATGGCTGCTCAGAAAAAATGAAGGTTGGGATTAACAGATAACCAAACTTAGCCCTCTGTGGCTTCACTGTGCAATTATAGAAACAAAAGTGCATGATCCAAATGAGTTCAAAATATTTCCTTTTGTTCCCAAAACAAGCTTAATCTTATGTCAGTGGCAAGTGTTTGCAGTCATCTGACAAGCTAAAACTCAATGGCTGAATCATTTGAGAAGCCATATCACTTAAAGGTGCTTGTTCCGATTTAGGTGTTTTGTGTTCTCTACTTGAATATGAGACCCTGCCACTTGCACATAACCACCCCATCAAGTTACACTGGAACAAACGTGCGGTTTTTGATGTAGACGCAATGATGATTTGCAAAGCCCTCTTCAATACTGTGTAATATTGGTGGTTAAAACCACTAAAACGGCATTTTTTTGTTGATATCTTTGGGAGATGATGAAATCTCAAATGCTTTATGTCAATGCCAAATATAGGTACAATATAAAAAACATACTAAACAACATGGAGGAGGTGAACAAAAGGCAAAAAAGACATGTAAACGGCACCTCCTAAACGAAAAAATAAATAAAGAGTTACCGGCAGAAATCACACCGCAACCATCAGCACACATACGGTAAACAACCACCACAACCCCCCTCCCTCCTACAATCACCACCACCAATACCAGGACCCCCCCCCCCAGGACCTGCCGTGAGTTGCCAAGGATTACGGTGTAACATGCAAGACAAATACACGGACAAAACATCTGTAGCAAATGTTTTAAATTCAAAAGGATCACACATCCAAAGCTCCAAAAAAAAACATAGTCTAACTTTTTCATTAATTGATTTTTATAAGGTTCTAAATCATATGTATTTTCGATAATTTAATGCGCTTGAAGATGAATTCAAAAGAATAGGTCCTGACGTTCTAACACTGTTGATGACATCCTGTTTATTTTTTTTAAGGTTATAATATGGTTATTGGCATATCTTGTTTTGTGCGTCATTTGAACATTAGCCCCTTCTAGAGAAAATAATTTATCAAAAAACATTGGTAACAAGGGTGTAGATGATGCTTATGCATGAATACGCCCAATTCAAGATTATATATGTTCATAAACATTTAATACTTTGTATTGACAAACAAGGGTCCAGAGTGGCACCTATAGTGGTATTAGATATAATCTCAAAGCACGGTGTGTAGTTTAAAAGTTTTTCGAAGTAGGTTTTTACATGCGGTTGAGTACCCCAGGCAAGTACACCGTAATTTAGGTAAGGTAAGATTTAAGTGCATGTGTGCAATAAAGGGATCGCAAAATACGTTCAGGTTACAGAATGTTTCAATCTGTAATTATGCAAGATTTCGATGTAGAGTAAACTTTTGATTGTAGCAGCGATATGGTGTTCCATGTCAGTTTTCATCGATCAGGAAACCTAGGAACTTTGTATTGTCAACAGTTCAAGATTTGTACCATCTAAGACAACGTTAGGCTTACTATTAAACCCCATTTTGTTTTTGGACGTGTACCCATTATCTAGGATAAATTTTGTTTTACTAGGATTTATTGACAACTTATTGGCTTGAACCAATTTGTTATTTCTTGAGTCTCCCATGTAAAATCATTTTACTAGCAAGAATCTCTGTTGGAATATAAGATCGTGGTGTCATCAGCAAACGGTATGAAATCAAGTTCTGAAAAGTATGTTAATAATGTCATTTACATATAAAATAAATCGAAGAGGACTAATATCGACCCTTCGGACCTCCACAGATTAATATTCTTAGACTTGATGTTACATGAAGTATGGTATACATACTGTTTTCTGTTTGCTCAAAAACTTTTGAACCATTCAAGTGCCATTTCCCCTGAATCCGTAATACTACTAATTTGTGAAGCAAAATCTCTGATTATGTATCAAAAGCTTTTGTATATCCAAAAAATACCAACACTCTTTGTTTTTCATTTTTTTTTTCAACAGCGAACTAATTTTGTGAACTAATTCAGTAATTGCCATGTAAGTGAATGGTTTGATCTAAGACAATGGTTTATTAATTTAAAATATTCATGTCTATCGATATGGTCATACATTTGTTTTAAGACTAGTCTTTCTAATTTTTTGAAAAACATGGTAGCACTGAAATTGGTCGATAACTCTTGGAGGTGGGAATCATACCTCACTGTCATCCTTTTTTTAAAAATTAGGAAATCACTTTGGGGCAATCTTAAATCTTCTGGAACATACTTGGATATTGATAAATTAAATAGCATTAAAGGTTTGCTTATCTCTTTGCAACTCTTTTTATAATATAATTGGTTCAAGTTATCATGCCCGGGGCTCTTGTTTACAATCACAAGGTATTATTATTTTAATGAACGTCATTCTCCACTATTGGTAATAGAAAATACTATACTCTAAAAGGTTTTTGTAAATATGCCATGATAAAATAAACTTTACCGTTATTTTGGATTTGAAGAGCTAAATCTTAGGGCCTATGTTACAAAGAAAGTCATTGAATTAAAAAATCTGCATTATCTTGAGTAATCAAAGTTCTTATCCACCGTACTATTTTTTTGTTTTTTAATTTTCTTTGTCTCTTTGCCTTTTGTGCCACGTCCCAATTATCTGTTGTAATAATTTTCATTTTTTTTGGCATGTTATTTCTGGTTTGTTGGAAGTTTTCTGAGTCAAATTGGCGTTTTTGACCTCGTATAGAGACTGTTTAATTATTTCTGTAGTTTTGAATTACTCTAATGTATCATCACCTGGAACGCTTAAGAGATCCCATCAGATTCAGTTCTTTTTTATTTTACTCATTTTTTTTTTTTTTTTTTTTAAGGATCCCTTTTGTTATCCAAGGGGATTTGGGTTCTTTTCTTTTTTGGGGCTCAAAATTTCAGGACGACATGAGAAACTGTTAATCCTGCCTTTCATCTATATCAAAATCAATACTACTTCCGGGTAAATCAGGGGGGTCCCAAGACGATCGGAACCGCACCTTTAAAGATTGTTGTGTACTTCGCATTAACCTTCTATGAGTTACAATGTACTCATCCACCAAGGACACAGTTCATTGGGTTGTACTTGTAATACATTGACATGAACTTACCTTGTGTGATCTGGGTATCAGATCTCAAAACCAGAGGGTGTCTTTTCTAAATATTGGTGAATGAGCTTCTGAACTGTGCAAGGTAATTGAGATTGTTACTAGCCCATAGTGTAGTCAGCCTATGTTCATGCAGCTTATTCCTACATGTCTGTTTGTTTGCATCTCGTTGGGGTGCATGACAAGTTAATACCATAATCTACAATCTTGGTCATATTCCCACTTTGTGCATATTTGGTTCCCAGGCTCCCTCAATTCAATGCTTGCATAAGCATGATACACTTGGGAAGGATGGGGAGGTTGGCAAAGTTAGTTACCATTGCATTCAAGCCTAAATCTCTTATAGCTGCCAATATTAACAGTGTTCCAAGGACTTATTACAGATGTGGTTGATGTTGCATTAACCTCTCACGTTGGTAAACTTCAAATAACATGAGCGCAAAGAGACAAGCAAATTCCTGGGCAGTCAACTGATTGTAAATCCATATTATTTGGCAGATCTTTTCAAAGAACTGTGGATTGTATGTGGTATTATCTGCCAGCCCTAAGATCCCAAAAATCAGATCTCAGAAATAATACTTTGTTCCCCTCTGGGTCCCGATGTGGGGAGTTTCGCTATTATATTCACGAAACAACCGAAACAGGCTCAGTTCACCCCCATTGGATTACACGCTTTATTCCATCAGCAGTGTAAAATTTACGATCACGGAATACACGCTTGTAATCCAATGGGTGCACTAATCACGTTTTTGTTTCATTTTGTCGACTATATAAGCTGATTTTTCCATAACTATGCATCTTACACACTTACTTTTCACGACCCACGCTGCCACAGAGGTGTTAAAAAAAGTCATGGATGACCATTGTCCTGTATGCCTCTGAAAGAACTACTTGTAACAGGTGTTTATTTGCATTCATATAATAGCTGCATTAGTCTTCTTACCCTTTACCGGGGACCCGGATTAGGCACTTTCCTCATTTTTCAATATAACCACATCGGCTGAATTTTGTATTTGCTTCCAATTAGAAATTTCACAATTTTTGTATCGGAGATATATTTCTAGCTTAATCCTATTGAGTATGGGATATTTTGAGGAAAGCTTTACAATCGTGCAAAAACTAAGCTATGCAAAATATTTTTTGTGCGGGGACCACCATCAGTATGAAACTCACCGTTGATATGTGATATTTCGTTCACTGATCCACTAAATATTCATTCCTTGAAACGTATGGACTTATCACAGCAATGTGTCGTTGGTTATGAATGAGGGGCCGGGGACTCCAGGCTACAAACATAATTAATGCGCACTATATAGCGTGCCGTGTTGTAGCATCTCCCTATACGAGGGCTTCTTTCAACCAGGGTGGCATGCAGTTAACAGTCAAAATTTCGAAGGGTTGAATCTATGCATAATGGAAACGTCACAGGTTTATTACAACCAATGCCAGTCAAATATGGTATGAGTCTAAAGTTTAAACCTTCAGATTTGCCATAAAAATGTTGGCTTATTATAAAATGTTTGAAAATGATTAGAAGGAAATAATTCGAAATATTACTTTCAAACTGCTGTAGCGATCAAAGGCCCAAGAGATGAGAAAAACTGGATACGGAACGATGCAGTAAATTCCTCTGAAACTTCACTCATAATCCAATTTTACGCGACTACTTAGCCATCAATGATATGAAATTGTTTATTTGCGACACCTTCTTTACGATTGGAACACATGTGGGGAACAATTTTATGCAGCTTCTACACATGTAATACAAATTTCCAATATCAACAACCCTGTCTGTTTTCGCAAATATTCTGACGTCACGCAACGTCATTTAATGAGCAGCCCTCAATCGCCGAAATGTCCTACACAGTTTTCCTACGTTCACCTGATCTGTGAAATCTCTTGTTAACCTTTAAATTTTACAATATGAATTGCTGCATTGCACTCTCCTATATCCTTAAATAAAATACAACACTTCATCTCTTCTTACTCAGTCTCATAAAAACGGGGAGCATTGTGGTAATTTCCTGACATATGGAGGGTATTAATATTCACACTCCATTATTTTTTTAGATTCCAGTGCTACTCCTTTATATTGAGTGCCACTTACTAGAAGCTCTATAACAACAGCAACAGAAGCCCTAACCATGCATTGGTCAGTATTGGTTAATTGAGTTATTTTAGTTGTTAAGGCCCACAATTCCCCCGAGTTCCATTTGTAAGGGTCCAAGACTTTTTTACACCTTGCACCCCCAAGCATTTTGTTACCATTTTTCTAAAAATTTGATGTTCCATTTCAGGGAAGCTATTTCTCTGTCATATCAGTGCTATTACTGCTTTTCAAATCTGTTAATCTACTTGGTATTTGGTAAGTTATTATTTCTAATGGTGTTGTAGGAACAGGTTTGTAGTATGTTAAAACTACCTATAGTCTATCCAGTTAAATAAAATACATTGCATTAGCACTAGTGGAGACCTAAATAGCTCAGCGGCCGAGCCATATGAAAAGTGCTCTAGTTGTTCGAGTTACCCCTCCCCACCGTACACAAAGACACCACCACTTTATTGAAGGATAAATATATAAGATTTAAGAAAATGATGGTGTGTTTTAAATATTTGGTGCAGGGATGATTTCTATGCCGAAAATAAATTGGGCTGCAAGTTAGCGAATTAGGATTATTTTTATTTTTACGTAAAATATGACAATCTTATTTTTATGGTAATCCTTTTTGTTATTGATATAGGTTTTATACTTGCAAAGGTTCAGGTAATACTCGTTGTGGTGACACGGGGATTAAAAAGATTGCTTTTTTTAGGAAAAGTGATTTTTGGGCTAAATCAAGACCTTTATCATATTGTTAATCAAACAGAAATCTATATATAAATGTTCCAGAGACTTTCATAGTATTGCATGATGAGTAAAATTTGTTTTGGCTAAAAAATTCATAAATCTTTGATATTGCTTAAAAGTTTTGAGCTCAAAAAAAAAAAACCCCCCGTTGATTTTTTACCCCCAAAACACCCCTGCCACCACCACAAGTTTTTGACCACAACCCTCATTTTTTTTAAATTATTTATTCTATCTTTCATAGAAGTTGTTGCGTTTTGTTGTACCGAGGGGAGGGGGTTGTCGACAATTTTTGCAGTCCAAACCCGCTCTACAAAATGGACAGAGATATCCAGAAAAATGACCCTTTAGGCATTTTATCCTCTGGCCCTTTAACAGAAAAGGGATTTTGTCATAGCAAAATCTGTCTGCAGCATCTGTCCATCTGTCTCCACCTAAACCACCAGACCCCTGACCCGATTTAGACAACACTTGCACCACAGGAACTTAGTATCTTACTCTACTTGTACTTTGACAGACAGGTTTGTAGGCTAAAGTGCATAACTTTGTTTTCAGACTTTTCTACTCTTATTCCCCTGAAAACCTGCAAACTCTCTCTTACCAAGTTTTCTCTCTTATTCCCCAGAATACTGTGCAAGTCTCCTCTCTCTCTTGACATTCTCACTGTTTTTTGAAATAATATAAGGGAACGTCTACTAGATTCCAATATCCCAATCTGATGAAACTTGAAAATACTAAATCATCTTAATACGTAAAGATGCCGTTTCCGGCTATTCACTCTGGTGTGTGATATAGTATCATCTAAATATGCTTCCTAGTTAAGGCCAATGAAAATCGAATTGTTATGTTTCCCGTACATTTTTTGCAAATCATAATGAGGCAACTATTTCATTTTTCATATTCATTACTTGTAATTTTGAAGAATCCCCATTTCACCAACCTTCAGCATGCTCTATCCTACAATATTGTTCAAACCACCACCCACATTTAAAAATGATTTGCAACTGTTCTTTGATTTACATTCCTACTAAAATCACTCACAAGATGTGATCACAAGAGAAACCTTGAATTTCTTTAAAATCGAATATGAACTTTTTAGGGATTTCATCAATCTCAAACGCGGGCAGAAATCATAACGCGGGCGGTTACGGGAAACATAACATCGACTTTCATACTCCTAAACAAAAAATTGGGGGTGCACTTTCCAGAACCTCCGTGTCTCTTTAATAACAGGTGGCTTGATATGATACATGAGACTCAAACAAAATTATGGTGCAGCTGAAAATCACAACTGTACACAAGGCGTAACTTGCAGCAGTATTGAAATGCCTGCATCCACTGTCAATAATGCAGTGACGTGCAATAAGTTCACCATTTTGAGGTGGCTCGTCTTTATTTGTTATGATAGATATCAATGTATAGTAGTTGTAACTGAAATCAGTAGCAGGCTAAATCCCCCATTACGATGTTATTTACTGTAAGATAACAGAAGATATTCCTCAAATTCATGTAATTGGCCTGCGGATTTCATCGCCTAAACCATGCTGCGTCCCATGGCAATTAACCCATCATGCACTCTTTTAGGTGTTGTCAAGGAAGTTTCCTTAAGATACCATTTGGTCAGGCTAATATAGGGTTTTTGAACCAACAGACCGACAAACAGAACAAACACTGACCAAGATTGAGCTAGAGCAGGTGGTTTCTTTAATGAACCTAATGGTCCTGTAAAAACTGAATGTTTTCTAGAGAACGCAAAACTGGCAACCCTTATAGAATACGAGGTGCCATTAAAGGGCACAAAAGGGTTCCATTTGACCTTAATATTTTAGAATGTATGAAATCGTGTTTTGTTACTAAATCAGGGTGGTGGGGTTGGGCTTGGGCATCGGGGTAAAAGGGTAAACTGTGCTAATCACTGAAGAACCTAGGTTATTGGAACAATAGAGAGAACCGTGTGGTACACAATTTGTAAAGTATTGTTTTTAATAAAAGGTAACAAATTTAGAAAAAATTGACAGAAAGTGCACCTTTTGCTAATGAGATTTAAAATCCAAAAAAGGACCATTTCCGTGAAATTCCACTTAACAACAAAAGTCCTTGGATGATGCATGATGGTAAGGGGATGTGACCTAATACTTTATCATGATGGTCTCGCTGTGTTTTCTCCCCATACCCTAGAGTTTGTTTGATAGGAATAGGATCTTGTACACCCCTCAGATCCTACTTCGTAGAAGATTTCATTCTTGGGACTTTTTTGTGTGTGATTTTAAGTAGTTTTCTTTTGGCACGTAGTTCAATAAATATCCATGGACAGGTTTTATTACGAGAAACATCTTTTTGATGATGTTTTTCCTATTGCACTTCAAAACCTGCATCAAATATGTATAATTGAGATGGAGAGATGGGATGGCAGACAGACAAACAGAAAGGAATTTCTGTTGTTCTGAGTAGAAAACACACAACAATGCACTTGCTTCTTTCGAAGGTACTGATCTCAATAGATTAACAATTGTAATTATTGTTACTTAACCTGTGCAGCAACATAAGCTGTGCTTCATCACTACTATTATTATCAAGTAAGTGCCCTTGTCCATCAAATCTTTGCATTGAGCTTTTCCCATTAGCTTTTTTAATTTCCGTCTGTGTTTGTTGAGAAACAAACAAACAAGCGTGTACTTGCAGCAGCTCTCATACTTCATATAGACAAAGAATTTCATCCTGCACGAGAACAACATTTAGCCGTGGTATTCTGGCGAAACACCATTTTCACTCTGCAGCAAATGTTTGCAAACTGTTTTAAATACCTCAGTATTTTTCAAAATGGCTTTAAGCCATACAAGCACATTTTTGAAGAGCACCCCAATTTTCAAATTTGAGATTTTTTGCACACTTTTGTTGTAAGTGTCTAGTAACTATACCTGCAAGTGGGAATGCGCCAAATGCGTATTTGTCAATAAAAGAAGATGATTTTGTAATTAGAATTAGATCCCTGATTGTATGTAGTGGCGTACTGAAATCCAAATATGTCCATGCCATGGGTGAATATTCCCTGAAAACGTGCACCTCACGAAAGGACCTCGAACTTGACGTACCTGATCCAGGAACACTAATGGAAGAGCGTAGACATTACCTGGCGCAATTTCCCGGCTATTTCATATGGAAGGAACGTTTCCAGCAGCCGTTGATTTATTATCAAGATATACCTATTGAATAAAAATTCCTTATTTTGCGAAACAAGAGAAACTATTTTGGCGCTTTGAGCATTCACAATTTATTGGTTTAACCAATTACCAATGGCACTGTTCAAAATCTCAAAATCTCTTGAAAATGGGGGGCACTCTTCCAAAAAAGTGCTTTATGGCCGTTCACCTCCGTAACCTCGTTGACCTTTTGACCTTGTTTTTATTTTCAGGGGGTAGGACACGCTTGCTCGATTGGGCACTGGGGATTTCCAAAGGTCTTTTGGGGAACTGCTACTGCATTTACAATGACAGTTTCGGTCCCAGGTACATTACACAGTCTCCTCATAAACCTTAGTTCAATACATCTTAGTAATATCATGATAATTTTTGAATAAATTATTGACTTAAAAGTGGACGTTTATGCCATTTTGAATTTGCTGTTGCTGTTAGGTTGGCATGTCCTACCCCCCCCCCATATTTTCTTCTATTTTGGGGTGTCTTTCTTTTGCTTTGAATATTATCTTTATGAGTATTTTATTTATGTCTTGTTTAGCCTGGGTAGATCATTCAGTGTTCAGACGCTGCTTTCCAATGATGCCCAGGGATCCAGGACGAATTGGGACAGCCAGGGGTTTTCACCCTACTCTTATCAACACTGGCTGCGATTACATATACAGGCGTGATTCTCCATGTATATGGGACCGACGGCTTAACGTCCCCTCCGAAGGACAGGGTATTCTCATGGTTCGTTTGCCCAAGTCCAAATGAACCATGGGGAGAGCGGAATTCCAGTTTTAATCAATAGTTCTTACAAATCAAATCCAGAATTTAGTACCCAATTAAATCCCAGCAAGTGGCCCCGCCGGGGCTCGAACCGGGGACCTTCTGCACCAAAGGCGAATACCCTAACCAGTGCGTCACGCTCTCCTCAACTCATCATAGATTCATGAATAATTACAATTTCGCTTTAATGGTAGAACTGTCAACATTATTATTATTGTTGTAATTTATAAGACATTGTATCTATATAAAGACAATTTTTACATCATGAAATTTCTACACATTCTACTTGAGCTTGCCAAAACATGTAGACATGAATATAATTTTACATAATATCTTATAAAGAATCAGAGAAAGGGCAATGTTGCATTCTCTTTCTGCAGTCAATCATTTCAAAAAGCTGTCAAGCCAGAAGAAGCATTTATAAAGCAGATTAAATAGAAAATAAATTGTCAGGTACAGAAACTTGTTTGGCAATAACATGTAATACTAACCAAAAGTCATGTTAAAGTATTTGTAAGCATTTTTTCATTCAAAAGCTTTGATATTGTTCTTTTTTAGCTATGTTGAAAGTCTATACTTTTCAATATTTGTTAATGTTTAGTGGCATTAGATGTGAGGAATCATACCCAATGTATAGGCTGTCATTTTTGCATTGGGTTTTAGTTCCACAAATTTTGCCAAATCTAAAAACCTAAAAAAAAAAAAAAAAAAAAAAAAAAAAAAAAAAAAAAAAAAAAAAAAAAAAAAAAAAAAAAACCCGCTCCGTGAGGCACTTGGGGGGGAGGGTGCGAGAGGGGGAAGTTTTAGAATTTGATGTTTTGGTAAAAAATGTTAAGATTATTGTGTTGCACTCACCATTGAAAATAAGAGACAATTTGCATGGAGTCAAACTGCAGTGCATTCTAACACAGTCTTTCTAAAATGACAGCCTAGACTTAAAAAAAAAAACAAATATGATACCTATTTGACTGACAGAGGCATAAGTCGAATTTGATACCCTAAATTGCAAGTCTCCACACCTGGCCAGGGCTCATTTTTTTTTTAATTTGGGTGGTTGCCTGACCAGAATAATGCATGTTATTCCCCCAGAATAAAAAGATAGCAGGTGAATGGATGAGAGCTAGGGGTGAGAGACATACACTATGAGTTACAATATGCTCATCCACCAATGACACAGTTCATTTGGTTGTACTTGTACATACATTGACATGAACTGACCTTTTGTTATCTGGGTATCATATAGCATACCCAAAAACCAGGGGGTGTATTTTCTAAATACATTAGTGAATGAAAGATACTGAACTGTTGCAAGGGAAGTGAGATTGTACTAGTATATCATGTCCTTGACAGTCTGTTTAATGCATAACCACTACCCATTTTTCTTTTTTTGAACATTTTACAAAAAAAAAAGGGTAAAAATGTAAGGAGTAACTGTCTGTGATTCCCAGGGACATGTTCACCACATTAAAATAATGGATTTGTCAGCAGAAACACTGCAGCAGTCATCTTGGCTGTAGTCGTGAAATAATAGAGAAAAAGAATTATTTCACTTTGTGTGCCACATCCAATTATCACAACAGAAGGACTTGTTTAAAGCATTTCATACATCCTTTGATTCCTAACAAAAATCTTTTCATTTTGGGAGGCAAGTGCAGCTTTTTGATACAGCAGGCCCGGACAGCAGGACACATATTCATAATACAAATGTGGGCTTTTGTCCTTTCAACTTGTTCATCCCACATATAACGCTTTTCTCGTTCTGTCGATTATATGCCAAATTCAGTTACTTTCATTTCTTTACTATAAGTTGATGCAATCTTGGACATCCTTTATAAAATAATGAAACCCAATTACTGTTTTCTTTTTATGTTTCTATAGACTGTTTACGATAACAAGGTGCACAACCTTTTTAATTGTGAAAAATGGGTGTATATATAGGGTGCTTTCACAGTAGGCCAATAGGTTACCGTGTTGTTCCTAATAAATGCCCCTGCTCTAATAAACGCCCTTGCTCTAATAAACGCCCCCCTACAATTTTTGGATAAAACAATTCAAGAAAATTAGTTAAGCTTACCTAAATCGCATGATTTAATGGCCAGGACTGTCGTAATCCGTATCATAATCGCTGTTGTCATCAATGCTTTTCTACAAAGTACAAAGTGCTGTTTGTGGATTTCATGTGTATAATGACAATCTGGACTCCCATAATCTGTTATGACGCGTAAGGTGATTTTTGTGGGGATTTTTACTTTCCATTTTTTACTTTCATAAACGCCCCCTCTTTCTTTTTGAAAAATGCACCCCCCGGGGCGTTTTCTGAGGAACAATACGGGAACTTAGTCAGACTCAAAGAGTCTATATAGATAGAGAGGCAAAACGTTACGTATCTTTAGAACATTCAATTCACCGTCTCGCATGTTTTGGCCGACCCCAAAGAAAACCTACTAGAGTACCAACAATAGAAAGCAAATGCTGCCTCCGCTTCTTCCACAACTTTGTGGGTGCCGCTTTGCAATACACTAATCGGTAGTGCTACAAATTAATGTATGTGTTAGAGGTGGGCCAGGTTAATCTATAGTGTACCTGGATCATTGTTCTCAGCTATCTCTTTTTTCTCATCATGCAATGCGCCTTAGGTGGAAAAGATTTATTCTATTGAGGCGTTTTTATTTAAATCAGACGACTGATGTGGCATTTCATTCGTTGTGTGTGCCATGGTAAGACAAAATTTAACCACCCTATAGCACCCACATCCAACACAACTGTATATTTGGCGGAACTTGTTTTGTATCGAATTGACATTATGTGTGTAATACAAGCACCCAAAGCTGATAATTATTCATCCGTGCAATATTCAAAATGTCAGCGCCCAGCCACGGACACTGGTTGTGAATGCGTTTCACCCCTTGGGTCAATGTGCGCTCCAGAACCACCCAAGGCATGCTCAGATAACAAAATTAAAGTGCATAAATATCTAAAATTTTCAGGTGAGCCAGGTGCATTATGGATTCTTAGAAATTATTTCATGCATAGATGATCTTGGGACAAACAAAGTCCATTCAACATATTTACCTTCCATGATACTAAGAAAAATCCTCAGAAATCAGCACCTTTCTCAACCAAATGACCCTTAAAATGGGTAGAGGTTTTGTCCACATCCTCAGTTTGTATAACTGACCTTGAGACGCTACATTCGCAGTATCCTATCGATCATCTCTGGATTGGTGACGGATGGTCTGGATGGTGGTCGTCCTCTGCCTTGGACTGGGGCAAGTTGTTGGACATCCCATCTTTGCAAGTCTCAAAGGCTGTGACCTGATAGAGGCACCCCGGTCTAGCCTCGTCAGACTTAAAGCTGGCTTGGCCTATACAGGGTGCTTTCTTTCATACATTCGGTGTGTGAACTTTTCGCCAAAACGGCGGTTGTGGAGGGCCACTGGCCGTTGACCACATCATGGATACTGTGGGGGTCTGCAAGTCCCCGTGGGAGTCCCAGGCCTGGTTGGCCTGGACGATGGGGCTGTCGGCTGCTTTGGGACGGATCTTCCTCTGTGATTTTGGACTTGCATGAACGAACCAATAGTTGGGTCATTTGGGCCAATTCTGTGACTGTGGAGAGCAGAGCATCATTTCTCAGTTTTAAAAAAGGTATAGTTTGTACTACTTACAACTTAAGGTTATGGAGATATAACACAAAAATCGTCAAATGTCAAAGGTCATCACGAAAGGTTAAATCTTAAATATTGCTCCGATTTCTTCAAAATGGGCTCAAATTGTTCATCTTTCCTCAGAGACTGCAACAAAAACATTTTGCACCGTCTAACATATTTTTAAAATTCGGAGATCAATAAGAGGTCAATGGGGTTGACCTTGTTTGTCATTTATATCGATAAACAAATACAAATGAGAGTGTCAAGTACTTTTGTTGCAATCCCTGTGGAAAGGTTAACAATTTGAGACCATTTGTAAAGAAATCTGTGCAATATTAAAGATTTAACCTTTGGTGATGACCTTTGACATTTGACGAATTTTGTCTTTTTAAAGCAATCCAAGCATTTTCCCCCCTCCTGGATTCCGCCCACACTTTCTCGAGGGGCACCCCCGCTAAACATTTTCATTAATCTTCATAGAAGACAAATCCACTGAGAAATGATGCTCTGCTCTCCACAGTCACGGAATTGCCCCAAATGACCCAACTACAATGCTTTCATGAGTTTCACAAGTGATTATATCTCCATACTAGATCCAGTAAGCTCTACTCAATTGAAGTTTAAAATAAGAATAATCTTGTACAATGGACGGCATTACTAGAAAACATGACACAATGTAAATAGTGTTTCTGACTCAATGATCACACTGGATAATAAAATAACAAACTTCACATGAAAATTATAAAAAAATATCCTTTTTAAATTGTAGGTTAATTTTTTCATAAATCATGGTTTTTAGACAACATGCTTTCTACAATGTTAGAGGGGCATTCGTGATCCACATCTCGTCCCCCCTCCCCCAGACTTACCTAACAAAGTTGAGGTTTTAATATCATCTGAACCATTAGCCTTAGCTAGGTGTACCTAATCTTATGTGCACCTTATCTTGCGTGCAAATTGGGTTGTATCTGTAAGAAATATGCAGTGCAGTGGCCTATGGGAGTGTGGGAAACAAGCAATTGCTCATAACACAAAACTGCAAGATTGGGTCAACTCAAATTTTGTGAATAAGCTTTTCTCAAGGATATCTAGTGAACGATGGATAAATCAGAAGGTGTTGGAATCACGAAATGCAAATGCACCTTTAATATTTATATGGGCGCAGCCATCTTGCTTTATGATACTGATGGAAAGGTAGGGAATTTAACCTGTATTAGTACATGAAGATCTCTAGATTCTTCTCTAAATCTGGAATAAAATATAAAAGTTAATAGTACCAAGTAATGTTGCAATTTGCAAAAATTTAATGCTGCAAAAACCAACCAACCTCAGTAACAGTATGTAAAGTTTCTTGATTTACAAAAAGTATTTAGCTTATTGAACTATGCCTTTAAAGAGACACTGGCACATTTGATAAATAGTGCGCCCTCAAGATTTTTCAAAATCGATATTTTTGCATGGTTGTAAAGCTTTTATATACAAAAGCCCTCACCCGAAATGATTAAGACAATCATCTGTCCTATGGTAAATAGAACGATTTTATAATTTTAAAGTCACCGCAACGTTAAAATTCAGCAGAACGCGAAAATGGCTTTTTACCACAAGAACTCTACTCCGTTTGCATGGTTCTCACACTATGCACACTGTTGAACCAGTCTAGTCCCCTTTGTGGGTTTTAATATCATGATGTAATAAGGTCAAAATATTCATGTAATCCACATTTTTTGATTAGTTATGGAAAACTCTCAAGTTGGCCCTACAAATTACCTGGATTATCTTTATCCTCATATCAAATGTCCCTATCTGTTTGGGTAGGTTATTTGTTATGTCTAAACTATCTCTGTTCTCCAATGGCCTAGACTATCATTTGAGAGCAAACTTGAAGAAATTTCATAGTTGTGAAAATCTTGCCATTGCCGCTTAACTTAAATGAGCATGAGGAGATTTCCAGAAGAAGCGCCCGCCAATTTGTTTCGATACCCGGGTTTTTTGCAATCTTTGGAATTCTTCCAATGTATTAGATCACACCCTGAAGTGAATAAGGGCCGCCCGGGGCCCCCGCATACGCCCTCTTTATGTAATAAATATGATGATTTAGTACTTTCTTGTCGTGCACATGAAGGACCTGGCCCATAACTTTGCAAAGATATTCCCTTAAATATGGGAATTTTAAGGGTTGTGCTTAATTTTGTAAGTGAATCCCTTACCAGACTGCAGATTTAAGGGCACCTCTAAGCAACAAACCTCCGTCTAGGTCCTTAAAAGTTGCCCGTTAGAACACAAATGACATTGTTGATAGAGCCAAGATCAAATTTTGAAAAGTTATTGTGGGCTATAAAACTTTTCCATAAACATGCGAAAATACATGGTAAAAATATTGCATCTGTATCCGAGCAAAAATTGAGCAACAGTTGAGCATTATCACTTGTTTCCTTAATATAAGAGCACCCCTTCAATAATTTTACAAAAGTGTAAGTGTGCTTTGGGAATACATGTCCTGTACTTAATAACTGAAGCGTTGTATGCAATATTTGCACACTAAACCTGGGGCTGCCAGAATAGGTTAAGTGCAATGTCACTTGTAAATTTTTATTAATAATGTCAACAAGCTCCATGTACGCTGATAATTTGCGGTGGATCGGGCTTTCCTGTGATTTCCGAGCACTTCGAACAATTACCACAGATTAAAATTTTATGGGAAATAGCAAATTTTAGAGAAATGAAGAAATAGATACCTGGGGAAAGCATGTGAGCTAACTTGCAGTGGAAAATCAATAAAGTCTAGAATAAGCCACGTATTGGTTTCCCGCCCAGACCTCGGTATTGTGAGGGATCGAAGGTCACTTGTTTTGTTTACCCATTTCTCTATTTAGGATTCTCATTTCATGGGCACAGTTTCCAGAAATGTCCATTCAATCATTGTGTACCCTCTCTTTTGCCCCCATGGGAACTCATGACTGTCATGCACACATGGCATAATTTTCCTAATTTCTCCAACAGGTCCATAAATACCAGTGCATATCAGGGTGTTTTTCATGGTGCTCCCCCCCTGGGTGTTTAATGCCCAAAAACTTGCAATAATCACGCCATTTTTTTTTTTCGGTGGGCTATTATAGAGGTCCTTTTCTTTTAGCTTTATAGCTGTTCTTGCCGGTCCCCCTGGTGTTTCCGCCCCGCTTCAAAAAGCCAGGGTCTCGATATTGCCAGTGCCATTGCCCTGTATTGTGCGCTAAGGACCCATAACCCGTCACTGCTAACCCGTCACTTACTTTCTGCAGATTTGTACGCTAAACCCTCTTTCCACATGACATAAATAATAAGCCTATGCCCAGACCACTGTCTTTAACTGCAAACTGCCCTGCTCTAAAACTTTAAGATGGCAACCTTTGATTAATTGGTCCATTAAATGTACCATGTACACATTAAGCATGTACAGTGAGCATGAAACAGTAGATTACAAAATTTTTAGTCTATTTTGGGTTATGGGAAACTTTCCACTTTCCTTTTTTAAAGCCCCCATTATTAAATTTAAAGCAGCCCCCGCCCATTAAGCAAAACAAAGTTTGTCGGTCTAAAGAAACAAGGAACAGACCTAGACTGCCCTGATCAATGATATCGACCAAAGATGATCCAAACCAACAGAGAGACATAGGGCACAGCAGCTAGCCTTTTGGACTGTTAATAAGCAAGGAGAGCTATGCGTAAGCACTCTTAACTTCTATAGATAGTTCACAAGAAAATAGGATTTTAAGAGGAAGTTGTTTCTAAGGTGATCAATTTGCATCAGTGTAACAAATGTCCTTAAAAATACCTGTGGGCAATTACAATCGGTCAAAGAGACCCACAAAAACACACGCTTTTTTGTTTTGTGTATTAAAAAGTTTTGTGCCGTAATCGGTTGGGGTTTGATTATGATGGTGCTATGGGTGGAGATGGGTGGGTTATTTAGCGACGGACATACTGTAATGCTTGTATAAGTTGAACAAAAGACAGTGGGGTCAACTATTAATGATTGGCTATTTTATTTGTGACAGTACTCAAAATCCCCGCAAACAAATCCCAGCCTAAACCAAATCCCCACCACCAGCCAAATATTGTAACCTTCATATTCAGTGTGCGATCAACAGTAAAACCTTTTTTCCTGAAATTAGTAAATGTGGGAAGAATACGATTGTATTGGAAGATATTAACTCATATCCCTAACTCCACGTTCTCACGTCAACCTAACATCCCCCTCCCTTTTTATAGCCAATTGTTCAAGGAGAAAGGGAGAAATAAAGAAGAGAACCGGGAAGGGTGTGAGGGTACAAAGTGTGGATTCGAACCAGTGAACCCTGGGGCGACAACCCAACAGCCCAGCCACTGATTTCATTTCATTCATATGTGTGACCATACCAACATTTTTTATTTGTTTGCTGACCAATCACATCAAAACGACATGGTGCATTCCTCTGGCCTTGGCACTCATGATTTTTTAGCACTGCACTGGTATCATTGGTTGTGGGATTCCCACGGGTTGGTATTTGCAATACTAATATGAATATGCTAAGATTTCAACCTTTGCTGGGGAAATCTACCTCACCTGGCCCTGCCAAGACTAAAAGGTTTATATTTCTTGTTTCTCTATATTTTACAAGACATTTTGTTCTTTATCTAAAAACAACTTTGGCCACAAAATGCACCTTTTTATTGTCCCTTGAATTAACACAGAGGGTGGTTTTGAATCAATCCCAATAATGCATGCTATGTGCCTTATGTTCTGGGTACTAACACACATCAATAATTAGGCATAAAAGTGCTCAAGAAGTTTTAAGAACTACAAGACTGTTCATTATAGTCATTTCATGCTAAAAATTACTAAGTCCCATACTTAGTATTTTGGGGCTAAACTGAGTGTAAAAGTCATGGTTTAAGAATGTTTTTGTTGGATCAACCCCCCATCCCTCATGACCATTATTGGTTTGATATTTCTTCCAAAACCGGTTCATTGTGGGATGACTCAATACTCTATGGAATTGATATATAAAGTGCTTTGTATGTGTAAAAATGACCTAGGTCTAGTCTAGTGTCATTGGTCCAGAAGTGATGATTTATGTTTTGAGGGTGTTACCTTAGAAACCACTTTTTGTGTGAATATTTTTAATCTTTCCCCTGGACATGGCCCTTGCACATGATTGTTGGGGGGGTGGGGGGGGGGGAAAAACGTGTGCACTTTGGCCATAAGACACGACTATCTGACTCTCTTGCCAACTGGAGCTAATCAAGGTGCAGGGTTGGTAGAAGACTGATTATATCTAGATTACTAAAAAACCCAACTTTTGTTTGTTTGTTTGTGGTTGTCCGGCTATGCGTTTCGCCGTCCTTTAACGTACAGATATGAATTTTGGTATGGTGGTAGAGCGCCGACGTACGAGGTTTGTGGTCATGTTTTTCGAGGGGGTCATGTGGGGGTCCAAAGCGCATCCAGGGGGTCATTATTGGATAACTTGGCCGTCCTTTGACATATGGATTGAGATTTGGTGTGGTTGGTAGAGTTTTGCCGTCGAGTTTAGTGGTCATTTTTTCGAGGGGTCATTTGGGTCAAGGTCTCCAGGGGTCATTCTGGATAACTTGCCGTGCTTTGACGCTTGGATATTACTTTTGTATGGTGGTAGAGTTTTGCCGTCCGAGTTTAGTGGTCACGTTTTCGAGGGTCTTTTGGGGTCAGAAGGGCATCCGGGGCCATTATTGGATCTTTGGCCTTGCATTTGAACGTATGGATAATGAGGTTTTGGGTGTGGTAAGTTTCACTGTACGAGTTTGTGGTCACATTTTCGAGAGGGCATTTGGGGTCAAAGGCAATTCCAAGGGGTCTATTGGGTAACTTTGGGCATGCTTTGACATGGATATGAGTTTTTTGGTGTGGTGTTAGAGTTTTTGGTCCAGACAAGTTAGTGTCACACTTTCGCAGGGGTGTTTGGGGTCCAAAGGTCTCCAAGGGTCATACATTGGTAACTGGGCTGTGCTCTTGACATTTGGATATGAGTTTTGGTGTGGTGTAGATTTTCGCCGTACAGTTTAGTTGTCACGTTTTTGAGGGGTCCATTTGGGGTCAAAGCTCCAGGTCATTATTGAGTAGCTTGGCTGTGCTTTGACGAATGGATATGAGTTGGTATGGTGGTAAGTTTTCGCTGACGAGTTGTAGTGGTCACTTTTCCCCGATGGGTCATTTGGGGTCAAAGGCATCCATGGGTCATTATTGTGTACTTGGATGTGCTTTGACGTATGGATATGAGTTTTTGGTATGGGTAGAGGTTGGCTGTACGAGGTTTGTGTGCATGTTTTTCGATGGGTCAGTTGGGGGTCCAAAGGTCATCCAGGTTTCATTTTCGCGTTACTGATCATGCTTAATAACTGACTTAAATGTCCGGACTGCTATTTAGGTTAATACAGTGCCTTCTGAAAACATTCCAGTATACTGATCTCTAGCGGGTATAACTCGCTAGCGGGGGCCCCCGCTCCGCAGCGCGGCTCTCCCGCTAGGTTATCTGAAGATGAGTCAATATTTCATCCTTGTCCTACCTGGAGAACTAAGTCGTTCAAAAAATTTCACCTTTGTTTGTGTGTTCCTATTGACATTGTGACAGGTTCCCTTGGCTCTCCATGCAATGCATGAAATGCTCCTGTAGCCCTGCAATTCAAAACAAGCCATACAATTAAGGAGGTCTGAGATGCCTTTGCTATGAGTCAAACATGCCTAGTCTTTTTAGTCTTAATAAAAGTAATTCTCAGTTCTTGGAAGACATCAACCAGGAGTGGATTTTAAGGAAAAAAGTTCACTGTAAGCAAAGTTGTTTGGGACTCCACAGTTTTGTGAGTAATGACAGATAGGTCCTTTTGTATGGTTTGGGGGGGTTTTTGGTAAGGAGGCCCCAAAGCAGGTGCCCATATACAACTCTCAATGTCTAATGCTTTAATCCATCCTTGCCAAATCACTCAGAAAACAACAACTTACGATAGTCCATACCATGATTTTTTAAGGGGAGGGCCGTTTTTTTCAAAGGGGATTTTTCTCTAAAACCCCCCCCCCCCCCAAGGTGGGAGCCAATTAGCAAAGTGACACTTTTTACAAAATGTTACCTTTTTTTCAACTAACAAGCATAAATTTTTTTCTCTGGCCTTTTCTTAGCCCTTTAAGTTTTTTCGGGTTTTTTTTTAATTTGGGGGCATCTGCCCTCTCCACAACCCCCCCCATCTGGTTAAGGGCTTGGTAACAGACTTTTTTTTCAAATTAACATTGAAATGTTTGTAGCAAAATACGCATAGGACACACATCCTTACACACCTCGCGTACATTTGCAAGCGCTCGCCCAATATGTCATTGATGCAACCACTGTAAAGTGCTTGTGCCCTCAACTTGTATGACCCTATTAGAACTGGTGTTTTTTTTGGGGTCACATGTTTGGAAAATTTTTATTTTAAAGGCTGTGGCTGTGTTGTTACAAGAAGTCTTGGTGAAACTCTGAAGTCCACAGCAGGAAGAGAGTTAAAAGGTCTGAGATTCCAGATGAGACAGGTACTCATGACGTTTATGTTATATCCGCAAGGCCTTTACAAGGCTGTTTGGCCAGCTAATAAGAGTAATGTGAATGATGCATTTTCCCCTCTAGGATCCATAGGTTATGGCATTGTCTATATAAGCACCACTAACCTCTGGGGTCACATCTCCTTCCAGATTTCTCGCTATTTTCTTAGGCATCAATCGCTGGCTTTGTTCAGTAATTGCCCTGATGTCCGAGGCGTGCTGTGTGCTCTATACCGTAGGCTCTCCCTTGTTGTATGCAGAAATTGACTTCCTTTATGGGAAGATACTGGCTATTGGTTTAGAGTAAATAATTACCCAGACCGTTGTAATTAAGTGGGTGGGGAATTGTATGGTATAGGATGTTAATAATTTACAGGATTACGCATTGGTGTGGGGTACACAAGGTAACCCAAGAGGATATGGAGCTTTGGCGATGCTGCACAGTGTTCAGTTGTCGATTTCGAGATTGGGGAACCATAACAAAAAGGTTGGTGATAAGAAAGTTTGTGAGAGCAGTGGCTGGCACCAGACCTCTTTTTCTGGGGGGGCCAAAGTTAAATTTTTGGGGGTAAAAATGAATTCATGTGGGGGGGGGCAAAATATAAAAATCTGGCCCCAATCACTTATTTTTTTTTTTGCCAAAATTTGTGATTTTTTGCCCCAAATCATATTTTTGCCAAAATCTGTCATTATTCTTTCAGCCGGGGGAAAACCTGGGGGGGGGGGGGTGGCAGAAAAAAATTGGGGCTGCCACTGTGAGGAACTTAGTTTGTGATGTTGTCTGCAATTTTGTGAGATAAGAAGGAAATTATCTCACACATCGATATTCATTAGTAACTAGTTTGCTTGCAAAAATTGATGAAACTTGTTACATTAAGGTCCATGAACCCGATCGCTATATGGCCTCGTCCCCAGAACCCAGATTTTACCGGAGTGGTCACAATGTTGGTATCAGAAGACAAAGGAAAGCTATTATTTTTCTTCCATATAGCCTTGAGTTTCTTAAAGCTAAAGGTTGTTTGGTTTGGAGTTATGAGCAAAAAATAGCCCCAATGTGGTCGACCAATTAATTTTACAAAATAGAGTTTTTAGCTCTACATCAAAAAGGGTTGAAAATATCTTCACGAAACTTTCCAGATGGGGTTTTGGGGTTGAAGGGCATTCTATCAAGATGAAAAATTATTGACTTAAATTCGGGTCATTCCCCCTGTAACTGAGCAATTGACCATACTGAAATGAAAGCTGTGGAATTCAAGAATCCCTAGCGACCTAATTAATTAAGTGTCTAGTCCACTAGTGTGGTTTTCACTTCCATGCAACAGGTCCATTGACTGCAGTTTCCAGTACCTTGTCTGTCTCAATCCCGAAAAACCGTCTGTTGCCCAGTTACAATCCCCCTGACTCGGCCAATGCCTGATATGAGAACAAAAATATTAGGATTGCAAGAACCATCCAATATTAGTGTGTACAAACATAACTGAATGCAGCCAAATGTAAACATAGTGACCGATTATTCATATTAGACACAGAACTCTGACAACGACAGTCATTTGTATTTGAGATCATGGATCCCTATTGGCCCATGTAAGTTACAAAGCATTTTGATTTAAGAGCCTAAGGGATGATTTTGGGAACCGGTACTCTCTTACGACGAATTGAACCCAAGGCCGATGCCATTATTAAGTGGAAGAACGAGCGGAGGCCGAGTTCTTCACGAAAAAATAAAATAATGTGTCGCGGGTTCAATTCGTCGTAAGAGAGTACCGGTTCCCCAAAATCATGACACTTGTAATATTTCTTAAACTCTTTATCATTTAAGTCATCTTTAACCCAATTTCGCATTGCTATTTACGGCTTATATACAACAAGAAAGGCCTGCCAACCACCAAGTAACAACAATCGAACAAACCCGTTGAACGCAACGGACATACGCAACGAGGACGCAACGTAGGCAGTGCGCGCGCGAACGAACAGTTACCAAAAAGCGGTATGACGCGAGGCGCTTCAACCTAAACAATACCTTCAATACGAAGTGCGTACTACCTGGGTTAAATTACACGAATTAAACCCGGGCATTATCAACCAATGAAATTGCTTCCTATTTCACAGTGTTTAAGACGAGTACATGTGTGGCGCACAGACAGGGTATGATCTTGTCATAACATCTAATGCTTCTCTTGTTTTAGCGGAATCGAGTATTCAATCTGGTTAGAGCATCATACGTGTAGTAGAAAACTGACCAAACACTCCATCTACAAACACCTACCACCACACATGACACATACACACATAGAGCCTTGTTTTCCTAAACGACGTGTGTCACTGGTGGCAGAAAAATAGCCACTGCCCAGACAATCAATGTGCGGGCCATCATGGCCATTGCAGTATTTATTTGGGGGGTGCGGAACTTCAAAAAAAGGGGATGTGAAGTTGTGAACAGTTCATCACAAAGTGGACTGTCAAAAATTTCTCTAAAATTTGACTTGGATTTGTGGGATAGCAGAAAACTCAGGTCTGTTGGGAAAAAACCCGGAATTAATATAAAGAATTTTCAACATATTGTTCATCAGTCTGTATATTTAAAAACACTCAAAAGACAAAGATTGGACAAAAAGAAAACATCACTGTCTGGAAAACCCAAACATGTACACAACAATACAAAGAACAATGACACCGGTAAGGGAATATTGGTACCAAATAATCATTTTCAAAACAAGGCATAAAATGTTAATTTTTTATCAAGTCAGTGCCTCTCTGTGTTGTTGTGCCTGAAAAGGCCAATTTCAAACCAAACATCTCCGCTTTACTTTCAAGATTTTCCTCCGAAAATGGGAAGAAGAAATGTGCGCTAGTTAGAGTGCCCTTTATCAG